>JAQGBV010000109.1:0-49293 GCA_034698685.1 Isotomurus pseudopalustris
ATGCCTACAGTTACGTTTCTTCTTTTAAAAGAAGGGAACGTCGAGTACTAGGAACACAAAGTACGAGGAAGAAGTTTGAGGAGAGACTCTGTGAGGTTTCTTCATTGTCTCTGGATCCTTGGCCATAATTGAAAAAAGGCTTTCGGTGCAGGGAACAAAACAAAATGGTGTTGTTGTGGCTTTTGTTGAGAGTAGTTTGATAGTCTCATCATGATCTTTAGGCAAGAGGAGTGGTGCTGGTTGAAGGGTTTGTGGTGGAGAGATTGGAGGCTGAATGCGGACATATAATGGAGATAGAGCAATAAAGAGGAGAGAGAGCGAGAGAAGGGACCTTATCTTAAGTTGACATGAAATGGGTAACAGGCCAAAGACGGAAATGGGAACAACGGAAAAAAGACTCTCACTTTCCTCCATTATTTCACTCAAGACTCCAGGCTGCCTGGGGGTGTGGCCCTCCTCCTCCCTTATCGCCCTACACCTTCACCCATTATGCCACGAAATATTACACCCATATCCGCCATCCCTCTGCCAAATAATCATCATCATTTAATAACTTAATGTTCTCACTAATGGACTACACGAGACAAAAGTCCTTAAGTCTTCACAAAAACCTACGACATACACTCAGACCTTGCTTAGCTTTCTCGCTGTCTTCTCTCTGCCAAGAAAGGTTGAATTCTCTCGAATTCTCGTGAAATCGTAGATACACACAATAAAATACAAAATCCTAGCCAACTCTGCTGACAACCACGAAGAATTCGTAATATTCTCTTCAGAATTACAACCTGGGAGAGACAACCACAATGCGGGACAAACCGGGATAGTTTTTATGGAAAGAATAGAAAGAAGTGGTGGTGCTAATTTCACAAAATAATGTTTAATAAGCCACGTTCACAGGGTGGAAAAATGAATAAACTTGCTTTACAAGAGAAGTGGAGAAAATAGAAAGTAGGTATACGGATGTGCAGTTTGGGCAGGCAGAATGTGCGGTTGTGTGTGGAACATTCATGGTTCATTTCCTGACTGAGCTGCTCTCCCAGTGTTCTGATTAAAAGGATTAGAAAAGGGCTTTGGTTGTACAAATGTGTATCTCTTTTCTACGATTGTTTCGAACAAAACAGAAGCTTTATTTGCTTTGATAGAGAGAGGCAGCACGTGCCATTTTGTTTCTCTTTTTTACGGTTCGGAAGTGGAAGGGAGTCTCGTGGCCTAATCAGGTCCCAATTCACACGGCCCACAATTGCATTAAGCTCCTCACAATGGCCAAGTGAATTGGCTCCCTTCCTTATCATCAACCGGAGGCCCATCGTCGTCATCATCATCATCATCGGGTGAAGAAGCCTCTCCCAAATCAATTTAATGCTGAGAGGAAATGAAGAGTGTCTCGTCGTGGTCCTCCTTGTTGACTTTCCTCCAGAAACAACAAAGGCCACTTTCATTCTTCCCATTGTCCACTACACATTATTACTTTTCCTCTACTCGAAGACTAGAACAACTGGACAGGGTGGCTCTCCAGGGTATGTCGACTCCTTGTCAATTGTCACACAACCTCTCATCTCATCCCATTTCACCATTCCCTACACTACGCACATCTCCTCTAACTCTAACTGTATCATCCCCACATCAAGGAGAAAGCAATTGAAATCCAACATTATTTCTATTTGAAGAGAGAGAAACGCCTCAAGGCCTTCTTCTCAAGAAGTAAATGGAATTGTAATTGAATGATGGATGGAGGTGGAAAGGTGTGAAGAAACGATAATTGAGAATTGAAAGATCCTCATCTCTCCTATACAAAACCACATACATAAAAGTGAGCATTTATTGTAGAGGATGAGGAATGAAAGCAAAGCGTACACTCATATTTATACACTTGTGTGTATCTTATTCCTTTTGGATAGGGTTGTTTTGTATGTGTCTCATGGGGATGGAGATTTCATGGTCAATTAGCACAAAAGGCTGGGGGAGTCAAGTGGTCCATTCTTCACCCTTCAGTTCCCTGTTTGATGTAAAATAAACCGTGTTTCATGCTCGCTTTCCTTTTAATCACGACATGAATAAATGGAGGCATTTTGAGAATCTCTCACTGCGTACACACACCAAGCCAAGGCGAGAAAGGATAGAGATACACTTAGGATTCCAGTCATGAGCTTCAAGTGTGAATTGTGTAAATTGTGTGAATTGTTGGAGAGAAGTGAAATGGAGCGAGAGAGAGAGATTTAACGAATTTCAGGGCTTTCTCCATTGTGTGCCTACACCTTCTCCCTTCCTACATACCAAATCACTCCGACGGCCTTTCTTCCCCAACAATCCTCCACAATAAACCGTCCTTTGTCGCCTTTGTTCCCATCCTTTCCCACACACAAAAGTCACACCCACAAATGCCTCTTTCTCCCATTCACCTGAATCCTACAATCCTCACCACCATTGTGTCCCCGCAACACAATCAGTCTCGAATGGAAATCGTACAAATGCTCTCCTTTTCAACAACCACATTTCCATCACATCGTCCAGACTCCGAACATTCAAACGACCAACTCAATACTTAACATTGTTCTTAATTCTTTCAACTAATATGTGTTTATAGAAATGATGAAGATTTTTTAAAATTGAATTTTACAGAAGTAGTCATTGAATGAATCAAGCAGTTTCTTCAAGTTCTTGAGAGATTAGAGTGTGCTTGGCTTTCGGCAGTGCATTAAAATCCTACTTGATTTTATAAAATAACGAGTGTGCAGGGCTGTGTAAGTTCATCCATATACCGTCCGTCGATGCTTCAATCTTGAAGTACTGAAATCTTGCAATCTGATTTGACACCGACCTGATATTACGCGTAGGCTTGGATGAAAGTGACACAGGGATAAGATCAAAGCCGAGATAGAATAGAAGGATGCCTAGTAGGGTCACAATGTGCGTACAAAAAAGGGTCTCTCCTCTCTTTTCGTTCTCACCCTCTGATCACCATTATTATTCCATTCATTCACTTAATTTTAGACTCGTCATATTTTAAGCTACACACAAGGGATCGCTATGATCAACTTAGGTGATGAATGGAGTTGGTGTCACCTTCTCACCTGTCGCTTAATGAGACCTGACAATCGTCACATTCACTCATAATTGTGATTGATGATTCCATCTTTCACAAACGAGCGTTATTGTCAACTTCCTCCGCTAGCTAGACTAATCAGGTCAGCTTTATAAATATCAAAAAATTATGGCAAAGACTTTTCAGAACCAGTTATTAGAACTTTCAACAGTTCCTTCGGCTATACGATCATTTGTAATTAAAATCCCGAGGCTGGTTTTACATCAAGTCAGAATAAATACTTGCAAGAAATAAGAGAAAAAGAAAGTCAGAAATCTGGTTTTTTGAACAATCATGGCATCTCAATACGCCCCAGTTTCAAATTAAAGTGCAGTTATTGCAGTTAATTATGTTTACTGCACAGGGTGTGTAGTTGAAGTACAGGATGAGGTTTCCCACACTGAGAATGCAGAAAGATTAACTGCGGGACATATAACCACTTTCTCTACTGATTGATACGTTCTTCCTTCAATTCACGATAATGAATGCAAATAATAAAATGCTTAGTAAGCAGATGCATGCATCAAATTGTAAAATCCTTTGATTTGATTTTATTCAACAATCCTTTTTTTAGCTTTTCACTCGTATGAGAAGTCAACGAAAGTATGAACACATAATAAGACACAGTCATTTATTGTGCAAATGTCAGAATAGTCAGAATGTTAGAAAGTCTTCTGCTTTGCATTATAATGAGCTAAGAAGGGAGATAAATTATAAAACTTTTTATGCAAGCGTCGCTCTTTTTCCAGTTTCCATTCTCCAGCTTTCTCCAGTCCTCCTCTTGTCTGCTACCCCGGAAAAATTCTCGTATCTTATAAAGCAAACAACATCCCATAAAAACTCTCAAAAGGAAGTCTTTCTCTTCCCACAACCATTTGCATTATTTAAATCAGCTCACAAACTTTCCTCGATAAATAATTAGAAAGAAAACTCACATCATTTTGAACTTTTTCAATTCATTTCCTTGCAAAGATGGCTTAAAAGTTGAGAGAGTTTCTTTCACCAGAGTTAAACTCAGAGGTACATCTGCTGTAGTCATTTCCTGTGGCCAAAAACAAGATTAAATAATTGTGCGAAGTATAATCACAATCGCCATAATTTCCTACGTCGTTCTTCCCCACATTCATAGACTGTATAAATTAACTACAAGAGGTCTAAATATTTAAGTAAAATTATCATTTCAAACAACGCAATGTACTTGAATGTGTCACACTCTAAATCCACTTCATAAAATGCTTGTAAAAGAAAACGTAATTATTATTTCTATTTCTATCTCCAAAATGCCCACGAAGACGAAAGAATGCAATTAAAGATGCATCTTACTATCCGTAATTGATGATGACTCACCTGAGGTGATTTGCAGAGAGGTTCACCTGTTCCTGTCTCCTCATTAAGCTCTAGTCTCTCTATAACACAAAAACACCTTCGTCATCATTACATTCCGAATAAAAGACCAATTAGTTTCCCAGTTCCGCTTCAAATGCAACACAATATGTTCTTAATTGTTTTGCCTCGAAATCGATACAATGATACAAAACTGTCTTAATTACTCAGTGTTTGAGATACAGCTGTAAGTTGAGCTGAGGAAAGTAAAGCCACCAAGTCAGCACCAGTTAGTCCATCAACAGCCCCAATAAGGTTCTCTAGTTCTTTCACTTCGTCTTTTGATTCCATTCTCAAATTCACCTCTTCCTTCAAACCTCCCACAATCTCCAATCTCTCTTCCTGCTCCACATTTGAAGCATACATTAGAATTTACAACCTCATCTCACATTTCAACATTCTTCTCATAAACTAATTCCCTATGCTAACTTTATTTGGCAAGTCAAAGAAGAGATGTTTATCAAGTCTTCCAGGCCTGAGAACTGCAGGATCAATGAGGTCCGGTCTGGACGAGGCAGCCACAAGATATACTCCATTCCCCAATCCTCCTTCAATTCCATCCATCTCAGCCAAAAATTGGTTGACCACACGATCCGTGACTCCAGTGGAATCATGTCCTCGTCTGCATGCATAAAGCATTTAATAAGAACCACGAATAATGCACCAAAAGAGTAAAAAATAAAATCATTCGATGTACAATGTACAATGTTCAGACTACTACATGCATCTTCTTTAACGAATGCTTTGTAGTGAAGGTGAAAAATGGAATAAGTAAGGAGACAAAAGGAATCAAAATATTTCTGATGGCGAGGTGTACAATGATGCAATAGGAATATAATAAATGATAAATGTGATTATATGAATTGTGTCCCTCGTCTGAACAGAATCTTTTAGGTTCTTAGGTTTGGATGGTGGAGTGGGTAAACGGTTGGGCCTGAACAAACGGAACAATCACGTTCATTGTGGTAGGTGGATATCGCTTACACCGCCTCCTTCATTAACACTCCATTCATTCATTCTCTTCCCCTTCTTTTTATCGCTCAACATCATCCATTATTATTATTTTTTGTCCTCTATCTATTCTTATCTCACCTAACAATAATGATAGACACCTTTCCTTACGCCTGCAGAGTGGAAAAGAGAAGCTTCCATCTTCTTACACAAATCCCAGACAAACTTTATAATGAAATTAATGCGAGGGCCAACAATGACCACTATTTCTTTTGTCAAAGCTTTTATGCAGAAAGACTCTCTGAAAGAGATGCTTTTGAACGGGATCACATTTCTATTATCGCTCATTATTTGTGTGCAGTTTTACTTCCTAATCGTGTTGTGAAGGGAAAATTATACACAAGGTTTCATTATTAATGCATCTGATGGATGAATTATGACTTTTATCATTTCGCACTTGCAAAATAAAGAATTGCAGTCAGGATGCATGCTAAACATGAACTGCTGATCCCACATGATGTCATTTAAAAAAGTTATACACATACCTTGGAACGAGACTGTCAAATTCATCGAAGAATATAACGCATGGAGATGAATTGCGGGCTCTGAAATTGATATAAGTAACCCAATTATGATAAGATTAACTTTTATGCAGTTGAAATTCGCAATAAACTACAAGATTTATGGCTTGACAATTTATAATTCCATTCACTACGATAATTCATTTCAGATAAGCGGAAACCAGCGGAAATAATCTGACCACAGACAATGACAGAAGAGGTCTCCAATTCCAGTAAGAACAAAATATTGAGACAAAAATTGATGAAACGAACCGTTTAAAGACATCCTGGACAGCTTGTTCACTCGCCCCTATGTATTTGGATAACAACTCGGGTCCCTTTCAACAAAAGTCATTGTAATCACATCTCCAAACCCGAACAGGATTATCAGCTTATGCTCTCCACAACCACCTTCATTTGTTTGCTCTTCGTACCTTTATGTGGATAAAGTTGGTATTCCCGAGAAGGGATGGAATAGCCAACCCCAACAGAGTCTTTCCTGTCCCAGGGTATCCATAAAGGAGCACTCCGGATGGTAATCGTACTGCAATATTTTTTAACAGTTCTGCATACTACAAACAAATCGTCACTCAATTATTAAATGCACTTTCACACTCCAACTCATATTAAGAGTTTGCTCTATCTGTGGTGCTTACTTTTATCGGCCACTCCAGAATCTGAGTCAGAGCTTGTTTTACTTTCTTCAAACCCCGAATTTTGTGCCAGTCAAGTTTAGCACCTTCGCTCTGCTTTTTCTCTACCATCTCTTCTTCCACAATCTTTTTCAGGTCAACAGTTTCCCCCAGAATTGCCCATTTCCGAGCAATATTATGCAGAAACTGGGGTGTTGCTTGTTGGTCATGCAGAGAAGCAAAAGTCTCGATCATTTTTTCTTTTGCCCCTTTTACATCCTTCGCATAGCGAGACAAGTTTTCCTCTACAATCTCGTACCGTTCCATCTGCAGTAGGGTAGACAAAAGAAGTAAAAAATGTTACAGCATACCACATAACAAACTGGACAAAAGGTTGTTAATGGTGCGTATCATTTTCCTTTCTATCAACAATTACACTTCTCAAATCAAATTATGACTCACTTGAGTAGGAGGAGGAATGGAGACCACTTTCTGGAAGAAGTGAAACCCTTTTCTACTCTTCCAGAAAGAATTCAATGCTTCTTTACTCGTTGCAGTCGCAATCACTCCCAATTGTTGTCCTTTGTAAGGCATCAAACAGTCCATGAGGGTTTCACAAAGCCTTTAAAAAGAACAATAATTATTTTCTCATTGTACTCAGCTCAGACAACAATTAATCATAAATATGTAATATGTACAAGGCTTACTTGAGAAGGAGGAAATCCTCCTGAGGGTTCACCTGATGTTCGGACTTTGGAGCAGGAATGAGGCTGTCTAAGTCATCAAACACTATTAAACCTGGACTCATTTCATTTCCAACTTGCTCCAAGATCAATTTTAGTTCCTTCTCTACTGTCTCTGCTTTCTTTCCTCTCCATTTGGAGCAACTAACTATTTCGTAGTGGACAAAGTAGGGATATCTGTCAAGTGCCTTTGCTATGTTTTCAGACAACCAAGATTTTCCACTTCCTTGTTTCCCTACAAGAAAATAAACCTTTTGATAGTGCCATGACTTACAGCATTTTAATTAAACCAGATAACTTCACCTTCAATAATAATGCTCCCATATCCTAGACCCTTGTAAGAATGATTGACTGACCCCAGGGACAAACTTCCTTCCAAGAATGAGACACAGTCGTGTATGATTTTTCGACAGAATGAATATCTGTACAAACGTAAGAGATGTAATTGATCATTTGGAATGCAGAGTTTTTCTAATGATCTACAACTGCTCATGGTAATGATGAAAATGTGCACCTGTATTTGTCATCTACGGGTACGGTGTTTCCTAACAATGCAAAATGAGATTTCAGAGGTTCAGACTTGGGGTTCGTGTCCTGTTGAAGCCAACAAGACTTCTTGGGTTCCAAATGTTGCTCGAGTTTGAACAGTTCTGGATGAACGTAGAGACAACTAGGGTTTGTAACAGAAAAGTACTGTAAAATGCTGGAATGGAAGTCGCACTCTTCTACAACGTAGACAGTAATTTTCACAGAGTCTTCGGTCTCATTTAAGGAAGCTCGAAGAGTAGACGTGAATGAAGTGACACATTCATTTGCCTTGGGGTTTTCTAACAGACACCTTTGGTTTATAAATGCATTGTAAATATTTTTGAGCAGCACAGATGAACTAGGATATTGATTCAAAACCAAATCTGAAAGGCAGATTGGATGCAGTCGCAGCTTCATACATGAAGGAACATTGATAGAAATGTTGTCTGGTGAAGTCAATGAAGGAATAATAATATCGGAGTTTTGACACAGGATTCCAAATGAGGAAGGAGGAGACAGATTTTGAATTCTAAGGTTGATGGAGAGTGACCTTGTTACCCAAAATGGGAACTCTAATCCAGGGAAAACTACTCTGACTTGATGGAGTAAATTGTTTCGAACTGTTTCAGCGTTAGTGTCCTATAACAATCATAAAAATCCAAAAATTGCTTTACATCTGTTAATTCACAAAGCAAAATAATCAAAAAGCATCTGCAGAATTCATTCTCAAGTAGCAAAATTAATCATATGCATTACTAGAATCTCCCAGTCATCACTGGAAACGCATGAGATATTTGCACTCTGAAGATTAGTAGCCGCATCCCGAACTTGAACTACTGTAAGTTCGCTGCCAGGCTGTAACTTGAGAGATGAGGCGAACCTCGAATGGAGGTAAAGAATTTTTCCAAATGTAGAAGGGCGAGAAGTTCCCGTCACAGAAACATAAAATGCATTGCCAGAGTCAGTTTCGCATTTGAGCACCTGCAATCATTATTACAGTTAAATGAATAGAAGGCTACAGATCAGAAGTCCGACCTAGTTTGGTACTCAAAATGTAAATCCCTACCTGAACTGACCCATCTGGACGCTGTGATAATTGCCAAGTTACAGTTGCAAGACAGTTTGCCTGGCCGTGTTGTGAGTATTGAACTTGAGCTCGCACCTTTTGCTCCATACTCACAATTTGGGTCACCTACAAAAAATAAATCATTAATATAAGCACAAGTAATTATTAAGGGGTTGAAATTGAAGGTATTATAATGGCCAGATTAAGCCAAGATTTTCATATGAGCTTATGAAATACATGTTCAATAAACTTCGTACGAACACACTCAATGTTGATTTGTACGATCAAGCAAATCAAATCACAGTTTATTGGTGACGACGACGGAATATTTTTAGTAAATGCTTTAGACACCACTTTTACAAACTTCTGTCTGCACTAGAATAGATTTGTATGTACTTTTCTTGACACATTGCATCTCGCTATTAAACTTAACAATCAATTAAATATTAATTATCAGTGGGAGAATCAATTTTCAGAAATTAACAATGATCACAAAATTCAAAAAACATAACATTCAACAAAGTCAACAGTCAACTTAAACATTTGAACAAAGGACTTCCAACTGACAATAATAATTTATTATTGACTCGCAGGTCGTGTTTGGTAGGGACTAATTCTTGCGTTTTTGAATACTTCAGACTGAGAAACAAATTTAACCTGGAGGCTTGTCTTCGCTCCCTTTTTCTTCGGTAGATTCGGTACCGCTGGTTGCACTTTCGCCTTCTTTGGCTCCGTTCTCTTTCTCAGCTTCAGGAGGAGATTGCGGTGGCGAATCAGACGTTTGATGAGCGATTTCTTCCGTTTGCACAGGCAGAGCACTTTCGAAATTGGCCCATTCATCGATGCTATCGTCCTGTCCGCCGTTACTTTGTTTGTTCGCAGCGTCATTGAAGTCAAACTTTGCCCACTCGGCACTTATAGCTGTTGTTTCAAGGGCAGGAAAGAGATCCAGCGCCGCTTGATCAGGATCATTGCTCCACGGATCACCACCACCTTCTTCAGACCAAGGGTTGACTCCTAGAATGGCAGATGTGGGTGGCAGGACGGAACTCGGACTATTGTCTTCATCATCACTTCCTTTGAAAAATAGATCATTATCTTTTTGGGAAAACTTTTGTGAAGCGTCCTCCCATCTTTCATCCCCTAGAGAGTCTTCGTCGTCTTCATCTTTTTCCTCGTCATCATCTCCATCCAATCCAAATGTAGATGTTTTGTCGTTGCAAAACATCTCAAATATTGATCGAGACTTAGATTTTTGATCTTCTCCGTCGATGGTAACGCTGCTGAAACTGTCCGTGATGGAGTCGAAGTCAAGTCCAGAAATAGAGGTAGAATTTGTTCTGCCATCCCACATAGATGAGGCAGGGTCAGACTCATAAGGCATTGAGGAAGAGGCAGAAGAAGCAGATAGAAGTCCTCCTGATGCAGGTGGATGGACTCCAGCAAGAAGCACTTTTTCTTCACTCAAGTAATTCTCCAAAGTGTCACCGTAGAAGGCATCCCATTTAGAATACAGCTCTTTGTCCTTTTCTTCTAGCTGCATCATGAGGTCTTTCAGACTTCCATCAGCTTGTGCAGCTTCACCCCACACCGAAGCAACTTTGGCTAGGTGTCCTCTGTAGCCAACTTTCAGACCTTTCTTATCCTCGAACACCTCCAAGATTTTAGACAATATTCCCATGTCCATGAGATACGAGGCACTCCCGGGAGATGCATTTGAAGCTTTGGCTACGCACGAAAGGATCTTGCACACATATCGATGAAGGAAGTTGTTCCACGGATTTTCCCAAAACAAGTCCAACAGTTGTTTCAACACTCCACTCTCAATCATTCCCATGTTGAGCTGGTCGTCATTCAGTGTGAAAAGATGAGCAATAAACTTGGCTATTGAGAGTCTTCCAAGGCCCACAGGTTTTTCCAGGACTCCAGAAGTCAAAGGAATGGAGTAAGGGTCAACAGGGCTCTCCAGGAGCATCAAAAGTGTAGGCATCACAGCGAGAATCTCATTCTTAATTGCTTCCGTAAATAGAATCCCATCGTTGTCTTCATCGAGCGAGTCATTTCTTCCTGACTGACGGGGTGAGCGACGAGTAATACCCAGCAAAGACAATAGTAAGTCCAACCCGTGCATTACTGACGTCTCACATATGGCATTCGGTGCAAAAACTTGCGTAAGTAAAGTTGAAATAGTCTCATAGCTGCGTAAGGCTTGGAGGAAAGGATCCGCATCAGTCCGATCTTGATTCGAGTTCATTAATTCATCCAAAAAGGCATAGAGGAGATCTCCAACTAGTCGACTAACATTAGCGTGCACATCTTCATTTTCTGCTCGTGTCATTTTTTCCATCAACCTTAGAATTAGTCTCTCCCTATCCACGAGCCATTGATAAAGAGACGTTCGCATGTCAGGTCCCTCAACATTCATGATTAACTTGTAGAAGAACTCGCATACGGCAGAACAATCAAGGTGATTCAGAAGCCACTGAACAATCCCCGGTTCTTGTTGCAGGTAGCCCATAATTTGAATGAGATTAAGTTGATACGAGTACCAATTCATGTCCATCTTTCGAGAGATCATTTCGCTCAAGATTCGGCATACATACGACGCCAACAGTGGATTGATTGGAGACTGATTATCCCTGAAGAAGTAGAACAGCTTCTCCAGAAACGCTCTCTCTGCCGTAATCTTCTCCGCAAATGAGTTGTCGCATGTTAAAACTTCACAAGATACATTCGCCAGTTTATACTGCGCTGCAAGCGGAAGTGATGCATCAGGCTCAGACGTGACGAGTTCTATCATCCCATTAATATTCTCCTTTCTTGACAAATACTCCACCAACTTTTTGTTCTGTGCTCTAAGTTCCTGCAGAATATCATCTTGCTCCAGTACAGTCTGCAAAGTTACATCTGGATCATCCAAAACCAAGTCGATTGTCGAACTCGTGGCTGCACTGCTCCAAAACATCTTTCCTATAAAACAAGCCAAAATCTCAGCAAACCTCCTCCACCCACACCATTTAAATTTAAAATTTAAAGGGTGTATTGCTTAATGCGTACTTAATGTACTTGTTTACTATTATTCTCACTCACCTTAACTCGATTTCCTGATTTTCCACAACAAGTGTACGAGTACAAGTCAGGCGAAAATCTAACTTTAAATATACTACGCCTACCTCTACCTTTACTTAAATGTATTACCCCTAATTAAAATAATCTGGAGTAAATTAATTTTTTATAAGTTCAGTCTCTCACTCCTCTCAAACCGCACTTCCCTCCATGTCCACCACCACCACCAGATCATCACACCACCAAGAAGGAACGGCACAAACCATTTCATAACATCAAAACAACTTTCCCCCTCACTTCTATCCTCCCTTCAATAACAATAACAACCTGTCCAACAATTGCTTATCGCTTCCAATGTCAATAATTGTTCTTCCAATCACACTTATCACTCTCCAGGGTTAATTAGGAGACAACTGGAGACGCAGGCACATGATGCACCAATAATGAGGTTTACATGCGTAATTGATCTCTACGCTGTCTGAACGCCCTCTCACAGAACAAAGAAACAAATATTATTCCACTCACCTACTAAAAAGGGAGAGTCCTGTCGATTCCTCCAGTATTGCTGCTCTTCGTGTGGAAGGTTGTTGGAAAATCAATTTGAAGTAGGAACTTAACTGGAGAAAACTCGATAGTAGTCGTGAGGAAACATTAAGTGGAAGGGGGAGACAGAAACGAAGGAAGGGAACTTTAAGTGAGCCTTCGGTCGAAGGTTTGTTGTTGTTTGCGTTAGAATCGCAGTGCAGGGAGCGCGGGAGGAGTTGAATTCCAGCTTATCTGGATTTGTTTTGAAGGTGTGACCCCCACTGACCTCCAGGTCTGGCGTGGATTGTACCACTCGGTCAGCGAACGTGTCATAATAGTGTAGGCTACACAGATATGGGGAGGAAAAGAAGTCGATCGAGGTCGAAGAGTAGATCTTCGAGGTCACCGTCGAGCAGACATGGAGGGGGCAGTAGCAGACACCATCATCATTCTTCGTCAAAGTCGAAGAAAAGCAGGAGCAATAAGCGTTCGAGATCGAGAGATCGTGTTAGAGAGAGGGAGAGAGATAGGAAAGCTAGAGGAAGGGCTAAGGAAGTTCGTCGCTCCAGATCCTCGTAAGTTTTATTGAAGAAGTCACCGTGATCTTATCAGATTGTTGTTTCACACTGTAGATTTCTGTTACAGATCAAGCAGTAGTAGTGGAAGTTCTTCATCGAGAAGTAGGAGTCGTAGTACTCGTCCTACTAAAGAGATTGAAAGACTTGCAGAGTTGGAGAGACAAAGGTACGTAAAGCGATTATTTGGGTTGATTCAGGTTGTCGGTATGTGATTTTTGATAGTAATTGAGTGTATTTGTTGCGATTGCAGAAGACAGAAAGAGTTGGAGGCTAAGTTGGTAGAAGAGGAGACTGCGAAGAGGATAGAAGAGATGGTGGCGAAGAGAGTGGAGGAGGAATTGGAGCGACGAAGGGAGGAGATCGAGGCGGAGGTGCTGCGTCGAGTCGAAGCAGCCAAAGAACAGTTGGAGGCGGAAATGATGGAAGAGCTGCAGCGACAAAAGGCAGCGCAACTGGAAGAAGAGAGGAGACGAGAGGTAGCGCAACTTTCTCCATCTTCCCCTACGCTTCTTATTATGAGGCCCCCAATTCAGTTCTATGCAGATTTAAATAACATTACCGATGCCGATGACTTTTTTGTTGGCGATGACATCGATTTCATGGTCCGAGCAGCGTTGTTCTTTCCACGCATGTCAGTTGCTCTGCTCCATGACTCACACACGCTTTAATTAATTAATATGAAACACTTACTGAGATTAGTACAAGTACCTTCCAAGTACCATTATATTTTAGCAGAAGTAGTACAAACTCTAACTTGAATCTGTTGTGTGAAACATTTTGTGATACTGTGATAGACTTTGATTGCACGATTTTTATTTATTGATCCTACTCGTGAATTAATTTCTTTTCCGAGTCAATTTTATCAAAAACTTGAAAGGTCTGAGATGTCTCAAACACGTAAGAAGATATATTTTTTGAATAAATGTGCTGTGCACGTATGTAGCTGAATTGGAAGTCAGAGCCGGTGGCAGGTCTAAGGTTCATATGTAGAGTGATTGGGTGGGGAATGTACCTTTCCCTGTAGACTCCTCTCTCGTAATTAGTTTGTTGAAGTATGAACGAACATTAAATGGAGCAGAGCTTTTGTTTAAGTTAGGGCTTTGAAAGTGTGGTTTGTGTGGTGGGGGCTTGTGACTGTGACATTGCCCATCCATGAAGGTCTACACTTGACCCTTGAGGACCGCTGTCTTTTTTCTGCTCCGTATTTGGAAATACAATTATTGTTGTCTCGCTTGTGCCCAGCGATCGAATTTAATTCATAATGCTGTAGCGGAGGAAAGAAGGGTGGTAGGCAGAAAGAGTTGATAAGGTGGAAAGGAACA
This sequence comes from Isotomurus pseudopalustris, assembly GCA_034698685.1. Lineage (NCBI taxonomy): Eukaryota > Metazoa > Arthropoda > Collembola > Entomobryomorpha > Isotomidae > Isotomurus > Isotomurus pseudopalustris. Next base: position 14,437 of record JAQGBV010000109.1, read on the forward strand.
CACGAAGAATTTGGGGACGAGATGATAAGGATGGTGATTGGTGTGGTGGTGGTAAGTTTGTGACGAAGAAGAACGACCGACGCCGCGACAGGTAGTGAGTTTACATTGTATTCAAATCATTTCTCATTTCTCTAATGTTGTACAGAAGAACGGATGACTTCATTCGGGTTCACCTCTCAACGCTTCACCGGAACGCACTTCTTTCAATCATTATCTCAAATACCTTATTAATTATTTTTGCTCATGGAACCTTGGGCGATTGACTGGCCACTTCCTTGGTCAGTCAGTTGTTCCGGGGTGTGTTCGCGTAGAGTGAGAGTGTAGGATGAACCTTCTCTGTTTTAGATGTATTAGTGAATGTCAGGTGAATGTATTTCGCTTTCCAAGCTGTCTCATACTCATCTCTAATGCATTTTCTTCCGTGTTTCTGTAGGAGGAAGAGAAAAGGAAACGAGAGGAACTGGAGCGCATCATGGAGGAGAATAATCGCAAAATAGAGGAAGCCCAAAGAAAATTGGTAATTTGATAACAAGTTGATAAAGTCAATATTTGCCGAATAGTACGCCTGATGTTAACATGACTGAATTTCGTAGGCTGAGGAGAGGTTGGCGATGGTTGAAGAACAGCGCAAAATAGACGAGGAAAGGCAACGGATGAAGCGTGATCAGGAGAAGCGCACTAAAGAGGAGCAGAAGAAAATTCTGGGCAAAAATAATTCACGGCCCAGATTATCTTTCGCCCTCAAGCCAGCTACCTAACAATTGCTCTGATCTCCCAAAATCCTTTCAAAGCTGCTCATCATGCGCCGATGTCATCGTTCATGCCAGTGTGTTGGAAAAAGTTCACATTGAATGCTCTGTAGGATATACACGTAGAGTAAAAATCGGGAGAAGTGCCACGATTATGATTTAGTCAGTTAATCAAAATTAGATTCACATAAGGTGGCCAGAACTACTTAATTCTTTACTGTATAATTAGGTTTACATTGAATATGCCTAATAGTGTAACGATTTGAATCTAAAATAGTACGTGCTGTTTCAAAAATACCTTTTTAGTTATTAATTTTAGGTATGACTTTTCAGTATGTTACTACACTTTCTTAAAATAAAACCAGTGGTATGAAGTCAGAGAATCGAATTCCGGAAGTTGTACTGTTTACTGCTTGCATTGCTGGGCATCCCTTTAATACTTAAGAACACAAGGAATTTAGGACAATTTCAAATTAATCTTTTTCAGGGGAAGAGTAGGACCAGCCATTTTGCCAATGCCTTTCAAAGGTGCTTGTAGAGATACTCGGTGACAGGGAAGTTTCGGATGTGAGTGTCGGTGATGAATGTGAGTCCTGTGATGACTCAGAGATCTCACACAAGTTTTTCTTTTTGTCAAATTAGCCCCTTGAAAATGTCTAGCACGCTCTTCACTTGCTCTGTGAAAAGGAGAAGGATAAGGAGTAATCATATTCGTGAGAAAATCCATTCCAGAGTCTGAATTAGACTCAGAATTAGATTCTGACGAAGTATTAACGATCGGTGGGAACTTGAATAGCGCCTCAGTTACATAATTGTTATTTAAAATATCGCTTATATCGTCATTATTACCAATACTTAAAGTTGGTAGTTCTGGTATACTATTGGAAGCTGTACTAGATAGATCTATCAGAGGGGCACTCGACTTTTCTTCTAATGGAATCTCGGTCTCACTATGTTTGGATTGTTCGGCATATTCCTCAGGTCCTTCAATACCGGGAATAAGGGTCGCCGACTCGGATCTTGGGCTGGAGGGCGAGGAGGGAGGAGTAGGATTAATTTTGTCAGGAAGGATTAGATCAGCGATAGAATCAGACGGTGAATTAGATTCACTCTTACAATACTTTTGATTCAGATTAGCTTTCATATCATCCATTGTTCGAATATTCTCTGAAGGAAGGTAAGGGTTTCCATAATTCGTGGGACTTTCAGCTCTCCTGTTGACATTACTCCGGGATCTGTTCTCATCGTTTTCTTTGTGAAGTGACTGCTTTAGGCGAATTATGTTAGACAGATCGATTCCATCTGCTGCATACTTGGAAATATACGCAAAGCTCGGATCATCGTTCGCGTTCCTGTCTGATCTTCCTCCAAGTCTAGACTTCTCAAAGGACGGTGATTTAGTTGCAGGCTGTTTGTACTTCGAAACGGTTCCACCACCTGAAGGAAAAAAATGAAGTTCAATGAAGCACTAAAAGTCTAATTCGAGAACAGATTTGTCCGAATCGCTGCACATGTATTATAAATTACCTGATTTCGGGGAAGCAACAGGGTATACCTTCTTCATTCCCGGAATCACTGTAGAATTCGGATTACTCGTAACATTGGAAGTGATCTGCTCTCTGCGTGTATTATCATCTTGAACATCTTTAGGATTGTTCTGTTTCCTGTGTGTAATATTAAAGTAACAAGTAGTGTACCTTCTTAAAACAAGAAATGTCTAAGTAAGTAAGTACTTATATTGCTACTCATGAATTTTCATTAGTCATTCGTTGACGCTTGCTATTTGAAATGCTGCCTAGCGTATCTACTTGAATATGGAATTAATGGTTCAATTCAAAATCACCTCTCCAGCTATGACTGGGCAGAAATAATCTTTAGGCATGACATGCTAAAATACTAACTACAGTTTCTTAAAATAAATACCCAATAAGATATCAAAAATTCAAATGTCGAAACTAAGCTGTGTACTGTGTATAGTGTGTATTGTTAGGCATCCTTTATATTTTAAAATACGAAGAATTTAGGACAGTTTCAGAGTAAATTTTTCAGTGGATGAGGGAGAGGAAGGGCAGAATCTCGCTGTTTCCTGTATGTATTAAAGTAACAAGCGCTTGTATCTCTCATGCAACTAATGCATCTACTGTTTTCAAACGTAAATATGATTCATGAGAATATAGTTAAGTACCCTTGTAATATAGCAACATTCTTCATCCGCAGACGCTGCAGTAGATCAGCGAATGTAAGGCTTTCCGCTGGTGGTGCTGTTGTAATGCCGGTGCGCGGAGGTCCATTCGTTATGCCAGCGGTCGGGGGACTTAACGGGGCGTTAGTACGCGACACAGCTGATTTGGCCACCATCACGCTGCAAAATATATGTAAGGCATACATCAGACAAATATTCGACTTTTCAGCGTTTCTCCTATCTGTGTGCATTCATACCCTGGCCAGTCCAACTCTCTCGTCAACTTTTTCCCTTGTACTACTAAATCGTGACCTGTAAATTGCTGAACTGCAACTGCAGATGGATTTTGCTTGAACACCATTTCAAACATTCCCGTATCAGCGTTCTTATTCGCCTTGCGATCGATTACGACTGTGGAGAATACAACAATTTATTACTTTATACAACAGTACAGTTTCTGAAGTTGTGAAATCTATGTAGTTTTACCTTTGATTGTGTCTTCAAGGCACTGAACACACATTCTCGCCGTAACGCTAGTACTGCCGGCCATACATGGACAAGAGTTGATCTCAATAAGCCAAGGCTTGAAGTCTTCAGCTAGCATGAAATCAGCTCCATACAATTCGAAACATCCTCTCCTTGCATCGACATTCTCTTGAGAAGCCAACAATACTCCGATGATAGCTTGTTTCATACCCTCGTAGATTTTAGGCCATTCCTGCAAGTTAAGAAAACTTATCATTTGCATTCAGACTCTCACACCTAATCAATGAAACTGCAAACTAGAACCCACATCCAGTTTCCCGATTGTCTTGAGATAAGCTTGGAACGTGTAGCAGTCCCACATGTTCTCATCAGGCAATGCAGAATCTCGTAGCTCGGAATTCTGATATCTGCACTGAATAGCATTATTGCACAAATGGATGCTCTCATGGAAGTCCTCAAGCACAAAAGGCTTTGTGCAGAACCTCACGTAACTTTCTCTATCGTTATCAACCACACAAATTTTAACTATGCAAACTTAATGGCCACTTTTTGGAGTGAGTAGTAACAAAACAATAATTTTACATACTTGTAAAACCACAAAGTTAACGGGGTCCAATCGGTAATGATGAACCATTGACGAATATCAAACTTGGTTTTGTACACGAGTAAAGGCCGTTCCATATACTTCTGGACAACCCAGTTGGACTCCCGGTAGTTGTTCTGGGACAGGAGATCCATTATCTTCTCCATTGTATTCATGATGACAATTCCTTTTCCTCGAGATCTTGCTCCGGGTTTGCAAATCCACATGTTGTAAATTCCATCAAAATGAGCCTGAGGCCAGTATTGGCCTATCCTCCCGAGAGTTCTCTTCGCCATTTCATACTTAGTCTGTAAAACCAAGAAACTTTTTACATCACATTCCATCATGAATTATTGTGGTATAAAAAGCAACATCATATTAACATGAAGAGATCTGGCACATCTTGTCAAAAACAGAATTCAATAATAAGAAAAATAAGCTCAGCAAGGTCACGAAATAGGAAAAATAAGACAAAATCCCTTAATCCCATCCATCTTTTCTGTCAGTTGATATTAGAATGCAATCTTGAGATAAAAGTTTGGCTAACCTTCACAGCTTCCTCCGTGTCAAATCTAATTCTCTTCTTGTCATGTACTACATGATAATACTGAGTGAGGAAAGCTTCCCAATGCTGCGGCATGAACGATGGAGAAAGATGCCAGTCGATATCTTCATGTCTTCGAATTTTTATGTAATTCGATAACTGTCTTGTTGCGAAATCAATTGATAGAGATGTTATTTTAGAAGTTCCATCGACCAACGATATGGGTCCTTTTGTTTCGTACTGCTCCACAAACCACCGAAGTAAACTCATACACGCTGTCATCCGATAATCATCTTGGAATGCTTGCCGTTCATCTTCCAAACAGAGACGATAACATCGAGGGAAGAAAGTGTCAGCAACTCCAGGCTCACTAAACCAATGAAGCTGCTGCAGACAAGCTACAATACCGACCTACAAAATAAGAGAATAGATGAAGATTCTAATGACTTCTTTCAAACTGTGATGGTAATGATACACCTTTAGAGCCTACCTTAGTAGTGAACCATGCTCTGGGAAACCGATTGATTACTTGGTCTTTATGAAGGCCCTTCCAGTCAATATTGTCTCTCCGGATGACCCAGATAAAATCTGGAGGGTAGTCCCGTAGATTCCTAGCCACCCATGCTGCGTCAGATTCATCTTCCGATCCATCTGAAACAAAAGCAACATCATTATCACACAATTCAAAATACATTACATTGATTACATTCAATATCCGAATTTCTATACTTCTCTAAATTACAAAAGCCTATCATATTTCTCTCCTGTGGTTAACCCATAAATAAGTCCCCTGGAAGTCTTTCGCATTTCTTATTCTACCGTCTTGTCGTACCACAAGGAACCACGATGTGTATTTTTCGCACACTGCAATTTATTCTCTCTTCCTCTCCAGCTCAAGGCAACAGGTAACTGATTCACATATTCTTGTGAAACCATTTCCATTATAATACACACGCAAAACCTCGGCTGCATTATATTAGGTGGTACGCACACTGCCTGGCTTATCGATTGCCCGCATTCTTCCCACACGCACATTCTTTCACATTTCTATTCACAAGCTACTTCTATTTATTACACACTAATCCTATAGAGAGAGAGAGAGAGACGTGACATGAATGCATGAATTGGTGGTAAATGGATAATAATCATCCCTGATTTCCTTGATGCCTCTTGTGTAGTATAATGACGATAATAATATATGAATAGAACATGAAGTGTAATAATAACACCGATTGTTATCATAAAAGTGATAACACACAGATGAAATGAAGACGATCCACCGAGTGAAAGCAGAGGGAAGCCCCCACCCAATACTGAAATGATTGGTTAGACCCAGATTGATTGCGTGTGACCTGGTTTCGTGTACCTCACTTGCTCTATCTCTGTCTTTCACGGTCATTTTTATCCATTCTTTCCAGTCCCTATAAGTCCTACATGTCTCCGCAGCTGATGATTTACACCATCAATTTGCACATGCAAATCCCTACACAAACCTTTCTACTCTCGGAAATTCGCACTTCCTCGGACAAGCAACTGAAGCGAGAAATTAAGGCGAGGTATATCATTTTATCGTAAATCAAAAATGCCTTAATAAAAGGTATTAGGGACAATCTGCAAGTATTCCATCCGTGTCCCTGTGTAACAGGGACTGAGATTGAATGAACCTACTTTCTCCTCAGCCCCTCTGACCTTTGCATGTAACTTCACTGTCATACACTCACTAATTGCTCTTTTGCATATGTTTTACGTACTGAAAGCTTTGAAAGGAAGTGATAGTCTGAAGGTTAAGTAAAATAGTATAGATAATATCTTTCGATATGCAAAGGTAATGAGATATGGTCAAGGATGATGACGTGATGAGAGGGAATGTAGTAATTTGATAGGTGCCTAATAAATATACTAATAATGAATAACGACTTAAGTTCCTCGAAGGTCCATCACCGAATAAAAATGTACGATAATTATTATGGTAATTGGTTGAATAGACTTACTCATCATTCCATTATTGGCTGACCTCACCATATTCAATGGACCTTGTTTCTCCACCCACCCTCGCTTTTTCATCGCATTCTTCACTGCTGGGTACACTCCCACGCAAGTAAACACCTTATGTTCCTGGAATAAATATGGAAATGTAATCATTATCTCAAAAGCTAAAATCCATTTCCACCCGTGTATCATAAAATCTAGTTAATGCTATTATATCTTACAGCAATAGCTTTCTCAACGAAAGCCCGAAGGTTTCGGCTTCTGTCCATTCCAACTGTCATGCTTTTGGAAATGCTTGCTCTCGGCCCAGGACCAAAGGGAAGATTCATGGGACGAGGAAATGACGATGGGTCTATGTTAGGGAAAGCTCCTCCAGAAACATTCTTGAAGGTGCTTGTCTGCTGCTGAGGAGGTTTCTGAGGAATTACTGCTGTTACCGTTCCTCCGGATTTGTTGGCTGCAGCCGGGGGAGTTGGATTATTAACGTTGGCAGTTGTAGTGGCAGTAATTGTAGGTTGATTTTGATTTGGTTGGGGTTGAGTAGGATTGGCAGGCAATGCTGGTTGGCTAGTTGCAAGTGGCTTCTGCTGAGATGGATTTTGGGCTTGATTACTTTGGTTAGGCTGAACAACCTGAGGCTTGGAAGAGGAACTGGTGGTATTCACAGGTAATTTGGGGGATGAAGAGACGGGCGTCTTTGGAACTGGCGAACTTGGAGTCTTGGCAGAGAAGTTAGCTGGTTGATTTGCTAAAGACTTTCCTGCAGACTTTGAAGGAGATGACTTTCCAAGGGATGATGTAAAAGAAGTTCTGGCAGGAGATGGTCCAATATTTTTGTTTCCAGAGCCTCCTGCAGCATTCGAAGGTCTTCCTTGACTCCCAGTCAACGATGTTTTAGTTGGGGATGATATCAAAGAGGACCTCGCAGGTGATGAAGTCAATGAGGGTTTGTTTGCAGCAACTGGAGGTTTCGTAGTCACCCACGAAGGCTTCGTAGGAGATGACTTATTCGATCCAGAACCGACCTGACTCTTGGAACTCGGTGAGGTAGGAGTTTTAGGTCTAAGGGAAGAGTTATTGTTCACAGACACATTCGACTGCTTACTACTCTTTTGCTGTGATGTCAAGAAGGTTTTTGCATCCATCTTCTTGAGTCCAGTGTGAGACCCTACAACGAGATCTTGTTTCGTTGAGCCTACACTCACAATCCTCTCCCACGCCACTCCCACTTTATTGGACAGTTATGGGGTTATTTCACTTAAAATTTTGAAAGTTTCTGGACCTGATTAAAAAATTCACGGAGGGAACCTTCACTTGCATCTAACATTGGCCCTCAACTTTCATTCCCAATGCAGTGAAAGCTGCTATGACAATTTTGCAACGATTCCATATTCCATGTTTCTTCTGCACCATGAAAATGTTCCCAAACTACTTCAGCCTTCCAGCAGGTATCACTCTTCCGAATCACCTGCAATAAAAAGGGATATGATAAAGATGTAAATCCTATCGATACTTAAAATGTAAATGCAATATGCATCTTATATTTCTTACCTTACCATAATTGAAAGTAACCTTCTAAGAAACTATCCAACTGCCACTGTATCCATTTTTAAAGACCTCACATTCAACGACAATCACATACCACAGTACATTCGAAGACAACATAGTACCCAATACCCAATACGCACTTATTTCTTTGCACGCATATACACTCGAATGAGAATTGCTTTTAACGGATATACAGTCCCAATGCATCAAGTACTAAGTCCTAGCTGTCTTTTACATGACTTATCAAATCTAAAGTCGCAAAGTTTAATTGATAGAAATGGTCCTAATGTCTGTGGGGCATGGAGAAAGTGTGAGTCAGTGAAAGTGAAGGTACAATGATAGTGGCTGTGGTGATGGGGCAGGATGAGACGAGGAAGGTGAGTTTGGGTAGACTGGCTGTGGTGAAAGCGACTCCGAGAATGTTGGCTGGAAGAAAGCTCAGCAGGGTCTCCTTCTGCCATGAAAGTTGGTCAATCCAGCCATCCATCCTCAACATTCCTTCCACCCTCGCCATTCATCCTCTCCCTGTCAATCACCAACAACACTGGAAGAATACATTCACTACTACCACTTCCTCTAATCTCCATATCTGTCACACTCCACTCCAGTAAATACGAACTCTCGATTCCTCATGAATGGAACTCCAAATCAACCACTCTACTATTTACAAACACAATGAGACGTGAGACAATTCATCAACCGTGGAATGCTGCTCCCAATTCCTCGAATTCCTAGAATAGCCATCATCATCATCACTCATCATCCTTCAACATGGTACGTCCCAATCCTCCAGCACTCACGTAGTAACAGTGTAATACTAAGGCTGTTATACATGCTGATGCATATCTCAACGTTGACATAGGTAATTGCATTGGTACTCTACTGATAGCATTGGGATCTTGAGATACGAAGAGGCTGAAGGCGTCAGGTGTCATTAAATCCTACCAAGAGCTTTACTAAACTAGATAACATGAGACGGAGAAACGAAGGATGCCGGTGGTTGCTTCTACACTTCTACTGGATAGTGAAAGACTGGAGAAAGCCCCATCACCACCATTCGCACTCAGCTCATACTCTCATACAAACATTGTTAACATCTCGTGTATTTCTCACAGACGGCTCGATGGCATCATCATCATGAGAAGTGATGTAAGGATTTGTACTACACTACGGATACTAGAGTACGGATATTGTCTGAGTTCTCTGGTATGTAAAGTTATTATATGGTTGGTTCTTGTGTTTGTGTGTGTGCGAGTGCTTGCCACTGCGACACACGCTCTTCTCCATCTCACAATCTCACCTCACTACTCACTCTACAACCAAATACTACCACCACCACCACCCTATCATTCCACTATCATCTATCTAATAGTATTACCACGAGAGAGACCTTTGCTTTTTTCCTCAGGAGAGTACCACCCCCAACCCCCACCACCACAGGTAAAATTACGCTATAATTAATTACCAATTAAAGATTCAAGCCATCATTTAACCCCAACCTACCATTTCTATTTCCTACTTATGAATTCGCAGCGTAAATTCAAGCATTCCTAGTGAAAAACCACGCCTACTCCTCCTCCAATAATAATCAAAAGGGGGAGGGTCGTAAAGGAAACCCCGCTATCGCTGCCGCTGTAGTACAGGTCATGTATGAGGGCTGGGAGCGAGTCAGACAAAGCCGGAAGTCTGGAGGCGACTTCGACTTCAGACTTTCGGAGTCTCCAGTCTCCAGACTTCCAGACTCAGACGAGTGACAATGAAATTCCTGGAGAAAGGCTTGGTGGAGCTGTGGAAGAAAGGTCGTCGTGTGTCTGTGTTTGTATGTGTGATAACAGGTGAGGAGGGTTGGGGCTGCGTGAGTGCCGCCGGATCTGCTGGGCTTTAGTCCGTCGTTGTGTTGGGTCATATTGGATGAGGGTCAGAGGGAGGTTGGGAGGGAGGTTGGTTCTCGCCAATGGACTCCGAGGGACCTGCCGGGGACTTTTGGATCCGGCAGCCTCAGCAGTCAACAGTCGCCACAGTACACACACACACACACACACACACACCACACACACACATCTGTACAACATTCGCAATAGGAGCTGTGGATGGATCTCTGTGAGACTGCGCCTCTCGCTGAGCGGAATCTCCTCTCTTCATTCTCTCTCTCGCTCTCCTTCCACTCTTACTCCAAACAACCTCAAGTCAAGTCAACAACAACCCACCACCATCGCTGCATCCGAAATTCTGCACCCCACTCCCTCCGAAGCGTTACGAAAATTCTGACCCCACAACCCTTAGCCCCACCGTCAGTACTGAGGGACACCAAGTTTTCAGCGTTTTACAACGAACCCCGGAGCCTGAGGACGGGATCAAAGTCACCCCTTCAGAAGCACTTATCTGGGGCTGTGTTAAGGCCTCAAGACCTTGTACGAAAGGGTTTAAAGTACCGAATTACTTGAGAGCCAAGGGTAGGCTAGTGTTGAGAGAATTTTCGTGAGAATCGGTGTACGGGAAGGAGAGAAATCGGGTAAAAACGGAGAAGGGACGGAAACAGACCTTAAATCGGTGATACCAGGGAGGCTGGAGAAGTACGGAAGTTGGGAGGCCTGGAAGGGCCACTACAATGTCGAAAGACTGGGAAGTGAAGCGCAGGACTCGTGAAAAGGGCGAAATGACGGATGAGAAAGGCGGAGGAGGACCCTTGTGGTGGGTCTGAGGAGGAAGTGATTTAGTGGAAAGTGACGATGGATGGGGAAAGCGAAGAGACTACCGGAGAGAGTGTTTGTGTTCATTGTTGTTGTGGTCAGTGAGTTTCGAAAAGTAGGTAGGAAGGACAGATTGGTGGCATCATCATCAACAGATATTTGTGAGTGTGTGATATAAATAGGAGAGAAGTCAGAGAAGACGAGAGGCACGGACTGCCCCCTGGGCTGCGGGTGAGAGCCTCTCTCGAATCGATAGGGACGCGGGAAGGAGAACAACAGTGTAGAAGTGTCCCACGTTATTTATTCCCACGGATGTCGAGTCACACCCCGACCAAGGCATCCGCAGGGCCTGCATCAGTGACCCTTGACCACCACCATCTCCCCATGGACCTTGCCCCTAGAGGACCCTCTGTGGTCCAACTCACCCCTGTCCAACCTGTATTCTCCTCCCAGCAGGTTGGGCCTAATTCCATTGTTGCTCCGCCGGGCACTCCCATCATCTCTGTTAACCGCACCCCCTCAACGAACCTTACATTGCTGCCTGCAAGGCCTCCTGGCAATTCCTCTCAGGGTGCGGGACACCAACAGACTACGCAGCAAGTTCAGGTCAGTGTGGGTCCTGTGGGGTCGCAACCAGCCATTCCTACTTATCAAATCACCAGAGTCACTGGAGTAAGGACGAGTAATCCTGGTCAACCTCAGCCTTCTGCTATTACTGTTACTCCTATCTCCACTTCCAGGTATGTTCCACGCACAACACCATGTGCACATTTATGAATAACTATGTGACAGTTGTCACAGATTTATTCCATAGTGCCTCTCTCCTTTGTTGACATTGAGAAGGTTGTTTATTTATTTCAACTGATGTGGGTGTTGTTTGTATTGCAGTCTTAGTGCAAACATTAGGTTAGCTGGAGCAACGATGAATAATGGCACGTGGGCACCTACCACGTTCTCCCCTATAAGAGCAGCGACTATCACGGTCGGAGGCAGGCCTGTCCGACCTGATGGCAAAACGATTCATATACCTCAGGGTGCACCTGTCCAGCATGTTACTCAGGTTAGTCGGGAGTCAGTCAGTTACCAAAGCTAAGGAACTATGAATTGGGATGAAGGTTTAAAATTGGTGTGTGTGTCTTTATTTTGCAGCTTCAAGTGGTGGACAGTAAAGGCACGCTAATCAAACCCCAGTTAACAACCCCCATAATGAACATTCGAGGTCCACTTCCAGGCGGAGGGAGTTCTGCAAATGCGGTCGCGCTACCGTTATTCCGAGCCACCGCGGGAATTGCTACTACAATTCAACCACGACCTCAAGCAGGAACTAACTCGTCAGCTTCAAACACGTATGATTACTTACTATTGTTACTAATTGCTTTCTACTTCTTTCAATTCAAATCTCAAATTGACTCAAGTGCATTCAGTCTTGAGTCCTTGAGTTATAAACGGAATTACTTTTTATCTTTACAGGGTTCACAAGGTCATTCATCAGAGCCAAATCAGCCAACTAACACCTATTCAGTTTGTTCCGAATAAAAATTCGCATGTAATTCAAACACTTCCTTCTTCAAAGCTCAATGCCGTATGCCTCACTCTTCCTACTAGTGGTAAGTTACCATTCAAGATCTGCAAGGTCAGGTATATTATTATCGAAGGATATTTTAACTCGTGTGGCTCAATTTCCTTACAGGGAACATTGTGCAGCAAGCAAATAGTTCTCCTGTGGGTGTGGTGGCAAGGCAAACAGGCCCAAGTCTTCTAGTAGCACCGTCAAGTCTTACTACTGGTGGACTGGGAACAAATGCTTCTGTCGGAGGAGGAATAACCAAAGTTTATCCTGTAGGGAGAGGGGACGGTTTAGAACAGTTGTTTTCGTCGAACCCTTCTTCCACGTCTTCACCGAGTGGTTCAGTGACTGTTAGCGCAGTAACTGTTAGTGGTACTCCAACAAGTGTCGTTGTAGCTACACCATCTCATTCCCAACAACAACACCTTGTGGTTCACGCAACACCTACCATCAATGTTGGAACCGGTGGGGGTTTACCTCCTCCTAACCTGGCCACAGGAAGTATAGCCCCAAGTTATTTCGTCGAGAGGAATTTGGTAGTTCATAGCAGCCCTTCAAGTCAGCAGTTGAGACCGATAGCTTTAGACAGCAAGAAGAGTGGAGGAGTAGACACAAGCAATACAAAACCAGGACAATTAGGAATGATCTTTACCACCAGTACACAACCTCTTCAACAAACTGTGACTATTCCTCTTGCTGCACATCAACACATAAACTTAAATCACCACCATCCTCACCACGCCCACACCGGACAAACTCAAATTCTAACCCAAATACACGGCGGATTGACGCAGCATCATCTAACATACACAGCTGTGTCGACTGCTCCTTCTATAACTGTGACAGGCCCTGTGACTGCTAATCCTGTGGGTAGTCAAGGGCCTCCCGGCCCTCCTCAACAAAACCCGAGCATTTCTAGTAACAGTAATAATAATGGACCTCAAGTTACAAGTTCAGTGCTCACAGTCACAACAACTTCAATCACGTCACACAGCAGTAACATCAGTGCTAGTACAAATAGTGTGGTAGTGACTTCTGGTGTGAGTGGGAGTGGTACGATGACCACCTCCGCTACGACCACCTCTTCTCAACCAGCGCAGTCGCCTAAATCTACTCACAGTCCACGACCGAGTATTCTGAGAAAGCGTGAACTGGGCGAAAGTCATCTGTCAACTGCATCGCAATCTGCAGCTTCCTCGAGGGTCCAAAGGAATCTCACGTTGTCTCTCAATTTTGCTGCGTCTGCAGCAGCAAACAACAACAAAGAAAACGAGACTAGTAGTAGTAGTAAAATAAGTAGGCTAGAAACTGTTTCCTCGTGTTCCACAATTGGGCCTTCGTTAGGTGGAGGTCCTTTTGGTGGTGCAACTTCGGTGGTGTCCACTACAACAACCTCTTCTTCCACCTCAGGAATATCTATACTGAAGAAAGAGTTTCAACCTCCTACTGAAGAGAGTTCGTGGCAAAGTGTGAGCTCCAATTCTAGTTCAGGCTCTTCCACTATCTCAACTACATCTGAAACTGCTGAACTGCAGATGCAGCAGCAACAGCAGTTAGCTGCGTCCAGTGTTCTCATTGATTTTAGTTCGAACAGTAACCACAACCATAACCGTAGTCTAGAGACTGTTCATCTCTCATCAGGAGGAAGTTCCGGTTTGAATAGCTTTACGGGAGCAACGAGCAATGGAGTTGTTAAAGGGTCGGGAAATCTCGGGGGCCCTGCAGGAAGATCTGCAAGAAGTTCATCAAATACAACTAGCAATAAAGCTCTCGAAAGAGTCAAGGCATCTGCAAAAGATAAGGAGGATGCAGTGAGTCCTAGGAAAAAACCTCGTAAACAACAATTGTAAGTTATTCAGTAATTTCCCCGCCTGTTATATTTACACTTGAGTTTAGGTTCGCTTGACTGAATGCGTGTATACTTATTTTCAGAACTTCCAGTGACCTGTTAGAAGCCGCCTCTCCTGAAATATATTATCAAGGAAAAGGAAAAGGACGGTACCGTAGAAGTGAGCTGAGTAAGTAGATTTTGAATTCCTTGATTCTATAGCTAAATAGTGTCCGTCGCTATATAACATACTTTAAAAAGAAACTTTAATTTTGCTTTATCAAATGTTTCAGTGGACTTTGCAAGAAGTTCTATGGCAGGAAATGATGGACGAGATGGCAGAGATGGGGAGCGTATTGAGGAGGCAGAAGTTCCACATTGTAAAGTTTATAGACTGAATTACCCCCGTATCAGTCTTTTAAGGTTTAATGCAGTGCCTCAAAAGCCAGTAACAAATCACTTTCTTCGGTATTCGGATGTTAAAGCGAAAGAGGAGAAACGTCCATCAATCGCGGATCTCGCGAGTCAGAAAGGCATTCAGCAAAGAGTCAGCGGGTGGAGGCTAAAATACGTCACTGCTCAAATGGATGATGTGGTACGGAATTTATTTTTATTTTTATCTACACAATGATACTGAACAATTAAGCAGTTACGGCAAGACAACTTGAATGCTTTTATAAACATAAACTGTACTTTTTGTTTCAGATTCATAAGGAAGATAGTGTAGTTAATAAGTTCAGCGAAAGTCTTGGTAGGCTAGAAGATTTAATAGAGCCAAACTGTAACGACCACGATCTCAATCGAGTTATGGAATTACTTAAGGTAAGAAAATCATACATTAAGAACGACTTGATCATCATTCAGTTTCAATAATTTTTTTTCGCCTATTTTAGGGTAACATTCAAAGGTGCAAGGTGATACGAGATCAGATGATGGAGTCTCGCAGCCAAGTGATGAAAATTCTGGATCATCGTCCTCAACTCGCTCAAGTCATCAACAAATCCTGCTCCAAAAGACCTCAAAAGAAGCGTGACCGTCTATAGCATCGCCGAACTATTCAAGGGCTTTCCCCGTCCTCTCCCCACTTGACGTGTTTTGGACAACCTCAAGTGTAATAACTGCATCACCATCAGTTTAGTCTTAAGATAATCCCTGAATACGTACCTAGTTAGTAAGACTTCGGAATGAGAGAACAGAATTCTAAAAGACAATGACACTTTTTAACTGAGGCTCTATTAATTAAGAAATGACGAAGAAAGAACGGAGTTTTTAACCTCAAAACTTTGCATAATACTGTTTTACATAGAGAGAAAAGCTATTATTTGTATTATTCTGTTTACACACTAGACAAATAGGCAAATTGAGACGATATTACACTTGAGGCTTCCTACTGAATACTTAATAGACAGGGACAGTTGAAGTTTAAGTATGCAAATATTAACGAGACAAATTGCTGGTATGTCAGCATTTATGCAAACCTTGCAATTATTATTACAATAATCAGGGGTGTAATATTGAATATGACTATTAAGATCTTGCTATATTAGTATTAAGAATATGACTACGTTCGTTTGTTATTTGTAAGTCTCAGACTAGAGTTTAAATATCTTATTGTATGATTTAAATATTTTTACTTCAGGTAGAGGAGACTCATATTAATTAATCATGAATTATAATGTAACTGAACTATTTTGTATTACTCGAATTTGGTAAGGACGATGAGTACAACCAACATCATAATATAAATCAAACACGACCATTTTATTTTTTTAATCGGGAACTACGCCAGTTCTGCTTCGCTCCGGCTCCCTTCAAAACTAACTCTCCTGCATTTCCTCAGCATTTCTCGCATAGTTTAGCTATTCGGACTCGGACCACCTTCATATTATGGTCATCAATTTGTTGGTCAAAATCGTCTAAAAATTCACTTGGTCGGCTGGAACGTACACAAAGAATGATTTTTCGGAAAAATTAGCATTATGAATCTTCGGAATGATTATGATACCGCATCTTCATCTTCAGTATTGGTGCAACTTTCGCACGTTGCCCCAAATGGAATGCAATTCAAACTCACGCTCACTCGACCCGCCACAAACAAACAGCCAAGAAATAAGATTAGTTCTTGTGAAAATCGTCCCTTCGATTTATTATTTGTCGACTCGTCTAAATTGTGAAGTTAAAACCTTGTTAACAAATTCGGCGTAGGCGTAGGTGAAGTTATCATTCAGTAGGTTGGAGGTTGTCAAACGAGACGTGAAGTTCCTTCCGACGTACTCCAGTTTTTCGCCGAGTTAACAGCTGCAGACCTTGAATAATGGTAAACATTGGAATGTGGGTTCAGATTTGTTTAATAGGCGAAAGTAAAATTGTTGCGTTTTGTTGTAGGAGGGGGGAGATGGCATCGCGTTAGGAGACATGGGTACTATTGATGATGGCCCAACTCAGCGGGTACCACGGGTAGTGTCTGGAGACAGTCCCACTCAACGAGTACGAGACGACGAAGATGGTGAGTTTTTGAAGAATCGTTGTTACGGAAAGTTAACCTGGTTGACCTACAAGTTACTTACAACGAAATAAATATATGTATAGATGATATGGGTGCCATCGACGATGGCCCAACTCAACGTGTAGTGTCTGAAGAAACTGTGACTCAAGGGGAAGTCGACGAAGATGGTGAGCCTAACTTCGAAAAATTCTCTTTCTCAGGGAAATTTTTAACTTGCAAGTTACGGCTAAGACGAATTTATTTATGCAGATGATATGGGCGCTGTCGACGATGGCCCAACTCAGCGGGTACCACGGGCAGTGTCTGGTGGAGATAGTCCTACTCAGCGTGTCCGACAGGAAGATGAGGACGAAGGTGGTGAGCTTAATTTTGAATTGAAGAACTCTTGTTTTCGAGAACTATTAAGGCACAACGCAGATATATTTATATAGATGATATGAGTGCTGTCGATGACGGCCCAACTCAGCGGGTACCGCGGGCAGTGTCTGGAAATAGTCCTACTCAACGAATCAGACATGAAGATGAGGACGAAGATGGTGAGCTCAATTTTGAATTGTCGAACTCCGTTGTTGGGTAATAGTAAGTCACAACGCAGATATGTTTGTATAGATGATACGAGTGCTGTTGACGACGGCCCAACTCAGCGGGTACCACGGAAAGTTGCTAGAGATAGCCCGACTCAACGAGTCCGACAGGACGAAGATGGTGAGCTTAATATTATAGAACTCGTTTCTTACTCTGTCTGTCTGTGTTTGTCAGTTAAATTACAAGTTACAAGGTAAATATATTTATGTAGATGAAGATGAAGAAGGGAAGAGTTCAGCTGAACGTTCGAGATCAAGAAGTCTTTCTGCTTCAAGAAGTCGAAGTCGATCACGATCTGCTTCACCTGGAAAGCGCAGTGGCTCTGCTTCGTCGACAGGCAGTAAGTCAAGTAGCATTGTCATGAAGAGAAGGCGGAAGAGGATTCGCAAGACTTCAGGCTCGTCTGAGGGTTCTCGCTCCAGGTCACGTTCTGCTTCCGTTGACTCCAAAGCAAGTGGGGATGGTGAGTCAGGCAAGAAGCGTAGGAAAAGGATCCGATCTGGCTCTGGCAGCAAGGTCAATGAAGAGGCTGGAGAAAAAACGAAGGCTGTACTGCCTGAAGTATCGGATTCAGAAGAAACGGGTGCTATCGACGATGGCCCTACTCAGCGTGTAGTGTCTGGAGATAGTGCAACTCAACGAGTCCGTCGGGATGATGGTGAGCTTAACTTCGAAAAACCAATTGATGAATGAACCTTTAGTTCTGAAGGTTTTAAGGATTACGGAATGACACAAGTTACAACTCTTACAACGCAAATATATTTGTGTAGATGAAGAAGGGAAGAGTGCGGCTGAACGTTCGAGATCACGAAGTAGGTCCCGAAGTCGTTCTGGTTCAAGAAGTCGAAGCCGCTCGCGATCTGCTTCACCGGGAAGGCGCAGTGGCTCTGCTACGTCAACAGGCAGTATTTCAAGCAGCATGGTTATGAAGAAAAAGCGGAAAAGGATTCGCAAGACTTCAGGCTCATCTGGGGGTTCTCGTTCCAGGTCACGTTCTGCTTCAGTTGACTCCAAAGCAAGCGGGGATGGAGAGTCAGCCAAGAAGCCTAGAAAAAGGATTCGGTCTGGCTCCGCTTCATCGAAAAGCTCTCAAGGGTCTCAAAGAAGTAAGTATATTAGAGAATTTGTATTCTATCAATGCAAGCAGTGCAAGCATTTGGTCAATGATTCGTAGCAATACTAAAGCTAAATTTATTGTATAACTTTCAGGTAAAAGTAGCAAAGTCAATGAAGAAACTGGAGAAGAAAAGAAGGAGGATGCTGGGGAAGGCGAGTCTCCTCAAAAAGCCGTGCTTCCTGAAGTATCAGATTCAGATGATTCTGGACCCGAAGATACTACGCGTGAAAATAGGGGTGATGATTTGGTGTATGACTTTGACTTGATGCTGGCTAAAAGGAAGGACGAAATGACACGCCGGAAGAAGCGGAAAGACATAGATATCATCAACGATAATGACGATTTGATTGCTCAGTTGTTGGGAGAAATGAGAAATGCTGCTGAGGTTAGTAAAGGAGTCTCATTAAACTTTTATTAACTTGTAGTAACTAATTGATTATGACGATAGGATGACCGAGACTTGAACAAAGAAGGGAAGCCAGCCACAAAGAAAATTGCGATGCTGCCTAGCGTAATGTCGCAGCTTAAAAAACACGATTTGCAAATGGCTTTCTTGGAACACAATGTGCTGTCGATTCTTACTGATTGGTTGGCTCCTATGCCCGACCGTAGCTTGCCGGCTCTTCGTATTCGAGAAACTGTTTTAAAATTGCTAACTGAGGTAATAATATAGTAATCATGCAGTAATAATGAGGTAACTGTTGTAGAAAACTCAATACCCATTGATTCTAATTTTCATTTTGTGTTTCGCAGTTTCCCACAATCGATCAGGGTTTATTGAAACAAAGTGGTATTGGTAAAGCAGTTATGTATCTCTACAAGCACCCTAAGGAAATCAAAGACAACAAACGACTGGCTGGAAGACTGATCAATCAGTGGGCTCGCCCAATTTTTAATTTATCTACGGACTTCAAAGCTCTATCTAAAGAAGAAAGGGCGCAGCGGGATCAGGATCAGATGCCGACGAATAAAAAGGCCTCTGATGAGCCCACTACTTCTCGAAAAAGTGCGATTGGAGATGAGATGGGAGGCTCGGGTTCCAGCAAGAATAAGTATGTTTTTACCACAGAACTATGTTTTTACTTAGATTTTGTACTGATTGATGGGTAAGGGTGGTATATTATATATCATATTTAATGGCTGGTATATTCTAGGGGACAACGTCCTGGAGAAGAAGGTTGGGTTCCTCGGGCAAGAGTACCTATGCCGTCTACCAAGGATTATGTCACGAGACCCAAGTGGAATTGCGAGACAGAAATGAGCAAGGTATAGTTTTAATAAATCTCACTTACTTGAATTGGTTGAGTTAAATAAGTATGACATTATTTTACAGACCAAAAGCAAACAAACCTCACGACTTGATAAACACGTACGAAACTTCCTGGAGAAGAAAAAGCTATCAAAGACTCAAAGAGCTGTTCAGATATCTGTAGAGGGAAGAAAAGTTATGTTGTAAATGGTAGGCGCAATTCGCACTCATGAATCCATTCTTTTGGAACTATTACTTTTATTTCACTGATTGATGAAATCTGTACTAGTTGCAAAACAAGTAGAATTAGTTTATTACCCGTTTCAAATTGACGAGTTGTACACACAATTTCATTTATTTAATTCCTAATTTCGATGTTTTCCTACCCTATCCATTGTACGCAAACATGCTTATAAAAATTCATTATACGCAGATGGGCTAGAGTTTGAGATTTATCAACTTATCAATTACTCCGTGTTATTGATAAGATGCACAAAAATGTATTGGTGTGTTTAAGTTGGATTAAATTTCGCTCGACGATTAAACATTGTAACATAACTTCACTTTATTTATGCATTTAACTGCATGTTTCATAGTTTGCCGATTTTATTGGTTTTGTCCACGTCATGCCACACCGACAAAGAAGATCGTTGTTTGATCGATTCGGTATATCAAAAATGCATGATTTGTCATATCCTTTTTGCTACACATCGCTAACTTCCACTAATTGGAAAGGTAATTACAATACGAAGTGGTTTAGAAACTTAGAAAGTGCATGAAACCAGAAAAACATAAATCCGATTCCGATTGACGCTGTTTACGTAGAAGAGAACCCTATGGGCAGGTGGGGCAAGGTGAGGTGAAGATGGCGACTCGTTTGTGACTCACTCAGCCTTGCTCAGTCGCCCTTCCTTCTAAAAAGATGCTGAAAGCAAGCGTACACTTCTCACTCTTCAAGCGCCACTTCCTTTCACACAACCATTGATGCCCACTGCAATGATTCAATATCTGCATTTCATAACGTAATCTTGATGCAATCGAGTTGGCATCACAAAAGTTGCTTGGGAGACTTCTTCGTATGTCATACAGAAGTGAAATAAATGCCAGTGGGCGATATGCACAGGCGTGGAATTGCAGTTTGAGTTGTTTCTTCAGAGTGCAGTAGCGATATTGCAGTACCTCGTTGTCGGAAGTTTTGTATACTTTGTACAGCAGCAATATAATCATGTCGCAACCTCCACCTACACCCTCAGCCGGGCCGGCAGGAGACAAGAAAGAAGCTCCCAA
This sequence comes from Isotomurus pseudopalustris, assembly GCA_034698685.1. Lineage (NCBI taxonomy): Eukaryota > Metazoa > Arthropoda > Collembola > Entomobryomorpha > Isotomidae > Isotomurus > Isotomurus pseudopalustris. The sequence continues at coordinate 35,347 of JAQGBV010000109.1, forward strand.
GAAGAAACGAATTACTTCAAGTAAGCGTGGAGAAGCCAAAAAAATCCGTGTGAAGCTGCCATCCATCGAAACATTCCAGAAAGAAGTTGCATTTAAGTAATACTTTACTTCTAATTCCTGCTCAGGCGTTTTAGGTGATTCTATAAGAAACGTAATATTCTAGACTTGATGGCCCAGGACGAGTGGTAGTGAGACTCGAGCGTCTCATGGGATCTGATCGAGTAAGACTGACAGATGCCAAGTTTATGTCCACTCTGCTGGAGCGACTGGAAGAGGAGGAACACTCCTCATGGTTAAAGCGAACAAAACTCAGGAAGAAAAATGAACGAAATCGGTCTCGTCATTTGGCTATTGAAGGTCTAATGGATCCTGGAGATGACATGCAGGATCTCTTCACGCATCCTGTGTTCAGGTAACGCTCTCACTGTCCGACGTTAAATGCTCACAGGAATTCAATCTCCACCTCAATATTCTTGCAGGGTCAACCGAGTCTTAAAACGTCTGTCCAGGTTTGACCAAGCTATGAGTCACGGGCAAGAAATCAATCTGGCTCCAATCGTCACTACGGAACCATTCGAAGAAAACGATACAGGAGAAGTTTTCAAGACATATCCAGGACATGCAAGATTCACATCCAAGAAAGGTACTTTACTGAATTTCCTGGTTCTTTGCTTCTTCCTAACTACAATAACTCCTTTATTATTCTTCTCTGTACTTAATTTCAGCCATGACAGAATCCCAAGCGGAAGGAGAAGAAGAAGAACAACCAGAGATTGAAGCTCCAGTAAAGACACAAGTAGAACAAGTGGATGTCGACGATGAAGAGGAAGGCGAACAAGAAAAAGCTTCAACACAACCACCTTCGGCATCTGGAGGACCGAAGGCAGCAGTAGAGTCGACCAACGAATATCCTGAAGAATGGGACGGAGAAGGAGCCCCACCTCTCGCACAGTCCCAAGCCAGAACCGTCTATCCTGATGAATGGGACGGAGAAGGAGCCCCACCACCCCCACCTCCAGCATTCTCCCAAATCAGAGCCGTCAAAGTTCCAGGAGCATCCCTCACAGCAATTCAAGAAAGTTATGGAATCAATGAAGACGAAGATCTAATGGCAGCCTGGGAACCTTTCCGCTCTGAACTAGTCGACTTAATGTTCGCTGGAAACACGGTAAGTCCCAAAAACGCCCAACTTTCCTTCAATTTCAACAACTGCAAGTGTAAATGGGGTATCCTGAATCTCACGTTTATCTTTCTTTCCTCCAGGAAAAGATGGTCGAACTGTACAACACTGCCAGAGACGTCTTGGGCGTCTACTCCAGGGAGAATCTGTCTGCCGAAAATTTTGTAAAAAAGATTCAACGCTATTTAGGAATGAACGAACACAAAGACTAACTTCGATCATCACCGCCGCAAGTCATTCACATTTAATTAAATACCACAGCTTCCACCAAGGAATAGTTCTACTGAAGCTTTACTGAAGTCCCAAATAAAACACGACCATACATTTAAAATATCTCCTAAAAAAACTAGAAAACTAGATCGAAACAGTGATGCACAGTGGTATAAAGTGTTAAAGTGTGCGCTAGACTCTCCCAAAATAATGTTACTCATGCGCTGACATCCCTCAGTCTGGGATTCCTTCTTCATCCCAAAGAGTTTCACCCTCACTGTCCCATTCCCATCATCTCTCTTTAATTCTTGTTTGATTCACTCGCCACCACCTCCACCACCCACTCGATAAGCCCTTCTCTACTCCGACAAGGCCATAGGTAAGTCCCTCGTTAACTTATTCTCCTTATCTGAGAAGCTCCGTGCTTTCAAAATATCCTACAGACCACATGCGAGCAGTAAATCAACCCTAAAAACTTTAAAACGAGGCAGACTGCACCCTCCAAAATATTTCCGTGAACACTATTTACAATTTATTAAACTTCCTTTAGTATAAATAACGTGCGCAGTGTTTGTTTACATTCCTTCGTGATGAGTAATCAGTACAAAATCAAGATTAATTACAACTACGGGCCCATCACCGGGTCCCCCCGAATGCCGAATTTATAATCAAGAACCTTTATTAAGAAAGTTGGAATGAAAGAATGATGAATGTCTTCGATTAAATAGGGAGAAATCAATTATTTGTATTGTGGACTAATTAATTATTGAATTTTTGGGAGTGTGCGAATAATTGGGTGGTGTTTAATTGTGTAGGCGAAAGGGTGACAGGGTCCTTGAGAGAGTGTTTGTGTGTTTTTAAATGGCTAGCTTGAAAATTGGTAAGACACAATTAACAGTTGTTACACTTAACAGTTATATCCTTCGTCTGTGCGAATTAGTTCTTGCGAATGCGATTCATATCTTTATTATGTCATTTGTTACAATTAAGCCTGCTTTTTAATCACTTAATTTCTCTGCCTAGAGGTTACCTTTACAACATTTTATTACTTCTTTGCGCAAAGTTATATAATAATTTACTTTGAAGAGTTGTTTGTGTCGTGGAGCATTTTGTAGTTTTGTCTGAGGTGTAATGTGCAATTAATTCATCTAATTGTGATTATTTTTTAATCTTAATTATCCAAGTTTTAATTAATTGATCGCTGTTTAACCGGTTGCTGCACGTGTAAGCGTTTAGTTTTAGTTTGGATGTTCGATCTGATTGAACTTCTGAGTGTTTAGTGATAATCGTGAAAAGTTATTATATAACATTAATAGAGAGTACTGAGAGTAGTGAGAGTGACTGTAGAGACTGTAGAGAGAATGGATTCCTACTTAGCAAACGCAGATGATGATGTGACTGATGATGAGTTTGATGATGAGGAATATGAAGGTAGCGGTTGATGTTGATAGTGACAAGTTATTTGATAAGCCATTAGTCATTTGGGAATGGTCATTTCTTGTGTATATTGTATCTTGTATCGTGAAATAATATTTATCCATTAAGTCTCGCGAGATTTTCGTTTAATCATTATTATATTCCTATTCGATCTGTGTGTTTGTATCTTCCTTCTTTAAATGGAATGGGAATGTAATATATATTTATTTACTTACAATATAGTTAGTATTGTTCAATTATGGATCAGTTTGGTTGGTGATATTGTGTTGTGTGTTAATCCAGTTCGCGAATCGCATAATGATTAATTTTTATGGGGATAATTGCAGGTAGCCGAGGAGGTGGAGCGATGGAGGAGTTTTGCTATGTCGTAGCAAAGTACGATTACACAGCTCAAGGGGCTCAGGAATTAGACCTTAGAAAAAACGAAAAGTACCTACTTCTGGATGACTCAAAGCATTGGTGGAGGGTGCAGAGTGCCCGAGGTCAGGCTGGATATGTACCATCAAACTATGTCAAGCGAGAGAAACCCTCTATATTTGATTCCATAAAGAAGAAAGTTAAAAAGGGTACAACGGGTTCCAAGACGTTGCCAAACTCCCCGTCAAGATCGATTGAAGTTCCTCCAGCTAACCATATTTCTCCATCACACGGCTATAATAATGGAGGAAACAATGGAACGACGTTTAAAGCAAGACCGTTAGACCCTCAAGAAGCGATTGGGACAGCTCTTGTCAAATATGCTTATCAAGCCCAGCAAATGGACGAACTAGCATTGGTGAAAGGGACGAGGATTCTGATTCTAGAAAAGTCCAATGATGGGTGGTGGAAAGGCCAGTATGGAAATCATATTGGGTGGTTCCCTTCTAATTATACACAGGAAGAAGTTGAGGATGAAACGCTGCATACATATGCCATGGCTGAAAATGTACTTGACATTATGGTGGCTCTCTACAACTTCACTGCTCAGGTATTTTTTCCTGACAATAATTACTGTGCAGATGTGCATTTGTATTTTGAAGCCTCTTTGATAGCTGAATCTTATTCATTTTGCTTATTTGATTAGAACGATCAAGAGCTGAGCTTTGAGAAAGGAGACCGATTAGAAATTGTAGACAGACCAGCTTCTGATCCTGAGTGGTACAAGGCAAGAAAGTCCAATGGACAAGTCGGACTTGTCCCAAGAAATTATTTGCAAGAGCTAAGTGAGTTCCTGACCCAACCATTGAGAGACGCTGCTGCTAATGGAGGAATTAGTAGTAATGGCCATCAAAACAATCGTGGAGGAGGACCTATTCACGACCGCGCTTACCTCCTTTCTAAAAACTGGTACTTTGGGAGTATTTCCCGTGCCCAGTGTGACCAGATCCTCAACGATCGTGGACTGGATGGAGACTTTCTTATTAGGGATTCAGAAACAAATGTAAGAATACCTAACCGATTTTTTATCCAGTTGACACTATTTAATTTGTAATTTGTTGTACAGGCAGGAGACTTTTCTGTGTCTCTGAAAGCTCCTGGGAGAAACAAGCATTTCAGAGTGCACGTAGAAAATGGCCAATTATGTATCGGTCAAAGAAAATTCATCAGCTTGGACCAATTGGTCGAGCACTACCAGCGTGCTCCGATTTATACTAACCAACGAGGCGAGAAACTGTACCTCGTGCGAGCCCTTCCCCGCCCTCCTTCCGCATCCTAATTACAACTCAGTTTAGCTTATACAACATTTGAATCCTTATTTGGTCCAATTGTTTGCTGAGATGATACTCTTCCACTTCTACTGTATTCCTTCGTTGATTATTTACATGATTCCCACCTCGCCAAACAAACTATATTGCGTTTGAGTTGTGTTTTGTACCAAAAAGTTCTTCATTGTGGCCTTTATTTTTTATTTAAATGTTCGACTTGGTTTTTGTTTAATTGGTATATAGTGTAACAGGTTGCAAGGAACTTGAAATAATGCTCATTAGAAGGGAAGTTAGAGGCTACAAATGCTCGCATGTGTATTATTGTAAAAAGAAAATATTTGACGAGTCAAAATAAGCGTACTGTGTAAGAGTTAAGTGTAGCGTGATCCTGATAAGTAATAGAAATTATGCTAATATGTATTTGTAAGATCTTGATTAATTTCATACGTAAACGCTTGTCGTAATACATACGATGCATTACGAACGTAGATAGCTACTTACCTACAATCTAGCCGTGTATTGTTGTAGCATTAGTTTTTAACAATTTTTGTACCCGCAATCCATACAAGATGGAAAGTTGAAGAAAGGACCTTCTCATTCTTTCGTCATTCACTCATACCGTTCAATCCTAATTGTAATAAGTTAATTTGAAGTTGTTAACTAGTCTCGGATTAATTTACGTTGGTTATTTTGTTCAATCGCAGATATAACTCATTTCTCGTTAACACTAAATACAAAGAAAGAAAAAGACTAACGTTTGCCGATTCAATGATTCCTTGTTGATGTGAAATATCCAGTTAATTGATTAATTGTTTACCAAATTAATTACTCTCAATACAATTAAAGTTACGTGTCAATTGCACTTCAGTTGTACAAATGATCATTTGTTGTTTATCTCAAGCGGTTTGTCCGCAAGAATCAAAGTGAGAGCAGCTTGGTAGTAAGGAGTAATTGATACAAGAAAGAAACAAAAGGTCTGAATATGCATAAGTAAAATAGAAGGTGGTTTGCAATTTTTTACTAATAAATTCTTACATGTTACTACTGATCTTCAAAACTAATAGCTTAACTTTAAATTAATTACTGAGCGATTGATTTAGCCTTTAGTGTGCAATGATTACACAATAAGATGAACGAACTTTCATTTTGCTGCTAATTATTTTGTTATGAATTTATTAACTTCCATTTTGTCTATCATCTTTTATGGTTCAATAGGATGCTTACCAATAAATCATTGTTTTCCGTATTGAGCTATTAATAATACTTGTGAGTCAACCACGCTATCCTAACCTACTAGCAGTTCTCCATATTAAACCGGTTTGTAAGTGAAATAAAAGATGGATTATGATTCCAAAAGCACTTAAATAACATTAACCCGCACGTGGTTTTCGTTGATTTCTTGTGTCACTCAATTAACATTTCCCAAGTCATATTGAAACTTTATTGCAAAATCACTCAATTATTTCTTGATACATTATAAGTATTCGTGCCTTAATGTGTATCCACAATTTCTGAGATTCAATTTTTAATATTAATAGCGTTTTATACTTGAAGATCAGAAAGTGTCCTGTGGACTAAAATGCAAATAGTAAATAGCCAGTACATTTGACCAGACTCATGTAAACAATGAGTACGAAACAATGAGAATATATGACTAGCTGCAGTAAAAACTTAATAGAAATTAAAAATAGAATGGTGGGAGGAGGAAGTTCACTCGTAAAAGGAATTTTAAAAATGTGGTGAAAGCATGAGTTGCTTAAATGGCTCGGCTACCCCGTTCACAATGAACTACAAAAGATGTTCCATCATTCTTAGAGAGTTTCTCCAGTTTGGAAAGTGGAAAATTGGTTGACTATCATTTGAAGAAGTCGATGCGATGACTCAAAGCATTATGCAATTACTTTGCCTCCTCCTAAGTGGCTCAGGTCTAAGCACAGATCGGACTGCTTCGTCAAACACCTTCAAAATAAATCATTCATTAAAATAATTCATTGACATGCACACAAATTAAGAATTAATTTCTAGGTTCCTACCTGTCGTAGTCCCCGCTGAGTTAGTGCCGAACATTCAAGATATTTAACTGCCCGAATTTTATTTGCTAATCGCTGACCTTGTTCTCGTTTAATGGGACTCATTCCTTGTTCACTCAACTGCTGAAGAGTCTCCTTGTCTTCTCTAAGATCCAATTTCGTGCCTGTGCAGTCAACATTCCAAACACTGAGCATATGCTTAAATGTAGTTATCATTGAATAAGCCGTATTATGTCCTACCGATGAGCAATATAGGAGCATCAGGACAATGATGCTTAATTTCAGGGTACCATTTGGAAGTCACATTTTCATAAGACGAAGGACTCACTATAGAAAAGCAAACTAGAAACACGTCCGTCTGAAAAAACACAATAACTTCATTAATTACGTCCAGCTCACAAACTAAACTTCCATTACTATTTTAGTAGTAGGAGACTTTTGCTATCAATTTATACTGCGACATACTTGTGGGTAACTTAGAGGTCTGAGTCTGTCATAGTCTTCTTGACCTGTGCACATGAATCACAATTATTTATTAGTAAAACCAACTTCCGAACATTTCCTCTGATCCCTAATTATTTGTCTTTACTAACCTGCAGTATCCCACAAGCCAAGACTCACAGGAATCCCATCAACAACCATCGGAGCAGAGTAATTATCAAATCTGCAAAAACCAAGAAGAGTTAATTATCCGGGATGAATGACTAATAGCCAATAATGACTCATAATCCCTATCATCCTCTGTAATTAGAGTGTCCTTAAGTTAAGCTGAACTTACACTGTAGGCACGTATTCCCCAGGGAAAGAATCTGTCGTGTACGAGATGAGCATACAAGTCTTCCCCACAGTTCCATCCCCCACGACAACACACTTAATCGGTCGACCGCTCGACATAACTTTCTCCCGTGTCGACTTTCTCGTAATCTCTCAGCTTATCCACACCTCCTCCTCACCCTTCATTTATTAACCCTTCCTATGTTTGTTAAATCCCACAGTCCTATTTCTCACGCTTCTTTTCTCTATTTAATGTCTACACTCTGTCTACACACTTAAACTGAATGTTGAATGTAGCTGCTCTTAATGATATTAAGTAACTATCCGTGTCAACGAAGCTCTCAGTATTTCACAACGCTCGATTACACTCTTCTCTGTAGTTCTTGGCAGGCCCACCCAATCCAAAATCCAATGTGTCCAATAATTTTAAACTTGTAAAAAGCTCTCTAAAAACACTCTGGGTATGTGTGTTGTTATTAAAGTCTCTTTGAGCTCTAGTCTCTATACAAATATCACGAACAGTTCACCAGTATTCTTCTTCTTCTTATTCCTACTTACAAACGAAACTCTGCCTATTTTTATGTATGTTGTAGTAGGAGCAACTCAGCAGAATCTCCTCTAAAGTCTGTAAAAATGAATGAGTGTAAAAAATATCTACTCCTTCCTTCAACTTTATGATGAACCAAGGAACCATGAAATGGCTCAGATTCTTTCAAATCTTTTTCCTATTTAATTCTAAAACCGTCTAGTGTAGTGTCTCTAGTGGTTCATACTATTAGTAAATATATATAAATAGTAGTAAATGTGCAAGTGTGTGTATTAAGTGGAAGAGACCCTCAGACCGGATGCTGAGTATGGAACAAATGAGAGACACAAGAGTGAAAGATGCTTTAAGTTAGAAACAGAGTCTCTGGGACGGGTGAGAGGGTGGCTTCGTCTCCCCACAAACCGATCCTGCATGGAATACCCGGGTTCTCTCTCACACACATTAATTCATTATCCCTTCCTACAGCCAGCCAGCTTACCCGCTTCCTCACTTACCCTTCCGTATATAGAATTATATCCATTCCATTTCAATCTCTATTCTATAATACTATTCATCCTGGACAAAAAAAATCTATCTACCGATAATACGAACGACTGTACTTGTACTACACAGACAGACAGACAGACAACCGATAGGGTGAATTGGGGCGCATGAAAAGCCACACAACTCGGAATTTTTGATGAATAAGCATAAATCATATTACAGCAGCCCTTTCATTCTGTTCTATACACACTTTATACTTCATACTTCATTACTTTCATTCACTTTTGCAGTAGGAAGTATAAAAGTAGGATGCTTGGCAACTTTCTGCCAGTAACAATGCCCACGGCATCGCGTTTGGCGACACAACTCGCCTGCTTTTTAGTTACTATACTCATTGTCCCTCGTCTATTCTGTCCCCTTCACAGGATACAATTACTTTATATTTTATTATGTAGCCAGTTGGGACACTCTGTTCTTGCAAAATCCTCTGTGCAAATCTAATCAAACTGCTAAGCTCCTGTGTGAAAAGAGGTTGTTTCTAGTAGACTATGAAGAAACGGCTAAAAGGATGTTCTTGCTTTAGCTTCTTTGCTATTATCATCACTGCTGCTATCTTTGTAAATCACATAATATAACTTTTCATGCAAAAGTTGGAAATGGATGTGTATACGTAATTACATTTAATGGACTAATGGGTTCTATCCACGGGGGATGGGGAATGATTATAATTGCAGATATTTAGCGCGGTAGAAATTGTCTTTGTGAGTTTTTACGAATTAAAGAAGAGTGAGACTACTGGACCGTGGCCGTTTGACCAAAAACCTGGTTATGCAGTCTTCGCTGTGGCAATAAGCTTCCTTCTACCACCGTTTCCTTTAACTGTCACAGCTATTGTGAAGAAACAACGGAATTACATCTTCTGGGCGTGTTTTCCCCTCCTGGCAGCTTTTACATCGCTCCTGGTATTCGGATCCGTTACCATCAGGACTTCCCAGAAAGACTTGAGTCATGAGCTGTTCAGTGTCATGAAACAAAGTCGAACGGATCCGAAACTTGCCAATTGGCTGAGTCTCCTTCAATACGAAGTAAACTGATAAGCTTTAATTACAAATCTAATGAACTAATGATTATGATGTAATTTCTCAATATACCCCGAGATTCCCTTCCAGTATAAATGCTGTGGGGTCACTGGATACTCAGACTGGAGTCTTTTCCAAGAAGGAAACTCCACAGGCTTTCCCCTTCCGAAGGACAGTGTTCCCTACACTTGCTGCAAACGTGAGAATGTTAATATTCAGACTGGATGTGGAGATAGAGTCTTAGGAATGTCTGGAGCATCTCGTAAAAACATCATTTACACTCGTGTACTTCCTAATTCATCCAAATCTGCATTACTAACTAGTTAATAATTAATGGGGAAATAAAGAAAGACATTTCAACTCTTTACCTTCCAGCCTTGCGGTCCCATTGTGGGGAAAGTTTTCCAAGCCAAAGTTCTCCAGTTAGGATTGGAAATGATGCTTGCAGCCTTTGCAGCAATTATGTCTGCAACTTTCCTCTATTGCGGAGCCACAGAGTTATTTTGCTTTGGAGGAACAAACAGAACTTTCCAGAACAACAATTTAACAAATGCTCCCGTTCATGAGAGAAAGTCTGGAACATCAGTCGTGAGTTGCAGAATGGATGAGTTTGAGGATGAAAACGACAACGAGGTACTAGCTGCTAACCCTGCTGACGTACCTGATCGGCGATCAGTTCCCAATAACAGAGCCCGGCTTGACTCAAAAGGACGCGTGCGATCCCACAGTCCACACAACGGAGGCCGCAGAGGTTCCCGAATTCCCTATGGACATGTTCGGATCAAAGAAAACTCGGACAACCGAGCTATGTAATCTACTAACAGCAAATAGGAGAGTACAATGCTCTAGACCTTTACGGAACTCAGAACTATGTTTTATTTGAACAGGAACTCTGCATCCAGTAGATCTGGCAGTAAATCCAGAAGTAAAGGGAAGCTTATGGAAGGTTCAGGTGGAGTTTCTAAGGGTCAACTTCAAAAGTCCTATGTGAAAGGAGCAATGAAGGGTCGACATGTACTCAGAGAACAATTCTTGGAACACAGGAACCCTTACTTTCACTCAAAAGCCTTCGCTAAGGAAGGCCCGAGTCGACACTTTGGAAATCCAATAGTCAAAGATGTCAATGCTAACACCACGAAGACAAATAATTGTACTTAAAGTACCGATTACTTGGAATCTCTTATATCTGCAGACTACAAACTACAAACTTTACTTTGTTTTCACATTTATCGCAGTGGTGGAAACTCTGTTCAAAGGAATCGACATGAACATCTCAGCACTAAGCACTACGCCAAATCCGTCAGGAACGGTCGATTTCCCATGGACAAACAAAAACGGATCTCGTTCCAGCACAATAATTGGAAAGGGAACTCCTTCGAGTCCCTCAGTCAAGGATCCTTCCCAAGGAGCAAATAATAACCACAAAGCTTTGCTACCAACACTCTCTCATTTCTCCAGTCTCCCGATGTTTCAACTTGTCAAGTTTCCTACAGGCGAAACAAGCGTTTTAAGTCAATACTCACCTCACTTTGTCAACAAGACTTTACCACTTCCCTCTTCAACGTTACATACACGGCAAACATACATCACAGCTCCGTCTCCTAGTTTCTTCAAGCCCATCACGCCAATTGACGTTCCTCTAACTGATACCAAAGACTTGGAAGTCGAAGTTCCACAAGAACTTCCTCCTCTTCCAATCATTCAGTGTGAAGAGACTATGGCCATAGGCAAACAGGACATCACTGCGCCAAAAGCAGTTGAAATGTACTTTTTAATGCTTCCAAAACTTCCACCCTACTTAATTAAGGTTTCAAACTCTTCACCTCTAATTTTTTGTTCCTCAGAAAACTAGAGGTCGAAGGAGAAGACACAAGATCCATAGACGATTCGATATCCTCTACCACTCGAGGCATAACTCATGGAGGAACATTGGCAACTATAGTGGAAGAGTCAGAAAGCATCAAAAGCAGCCCTGACTATGGAACCAGCCCTGAAATGAGCGGATCAAACTCTCCCAAAGGTTCTGAATTCGGTGCAGTTGGAGGAGAATGGCAAAGATCCGTCTTAGGACAATCTCCTATGGCATCTTCAATCAATTTAAAATCTCAGGAAGACGAAGACTTGGTTCGGGCCAAGGAAATTCCATCGTTAGAACGGAAGGTTACTGGAGAGTTTCAAGTGTGAGTTACTTTATTATTAAATGTAATCAATGCAAAAGCCACGAGATGACGAATGTCTTGTAAAAGCGATGCTCATAAATAATTTTATAAAGTAATCGTGCACTTAGAGTTTATTAACAGTTTTCATTACTTTTCATGATGAGATTCATCGTCGGGTTTCAACTTCATAGGAGCAATCATTCATTGTACTATTCGTCTTGCCGACACAAGATAATTTATTGTTCATCCATCGCTTAATTCGACACCCTAAGTAATAATTATAAAACAACAGCTCAGATCACTCTATACAGCAATTTAGTCTTCATCAGTTCTTTTTCCTACTCCTCGTCATACCAAAGATCTTTCCACGTCCTGAATTGACTTGTTGACCCGGCGGATCCGGAAGTGTGTCTCCAACTAAATCGTCGTCTGCATTTACTACGGTGTACGCAGGAGTCAAATCCGGTTGCATTGCTCCATCGTTTCCATCCGAGAATACGGCATCTAATAACTGATCCTTCTTGCTCTTCTTTTTCTTCTTCTTCTGTTTCCTCAGTCTGTCTAAATCATCGTCATCGCCTGAATCGAAACTCGAGCTGGAACCTATCCCTGGCTCTCCTTGAGTTGGGTCACTGTAGGCTCCAATTATAGTGCCAGAAATACCCGATGGTCCGTAATTTATTCCTCCGGGAGGATTTGCTCCATCCGTTGTTTGCCTCTTCTTGGCTCCTACTCGCAAATAGTTTAGTTGAAATAAAGTTGTCAAGTTATCAGATAGGCACTTTGACTTGTTTTAAGCAGAAATGCAGCAGTAATACCTGAGCCAAACTTCAATGGAGCAGCGTTGGCCAAACTACCCGCACCCATTGTGTCGACGCTACCCACACTGGAACCTGTCAAGTCGGTAGAACCTACGGGAAGTGAACCACTTCCTGAGTCATCTGGAATTTGATTAGGATCTGCACCATCTCCTGTTCCCTAAATTCACATTCAAAACATACATCGGTTAAGCTTATTAACCCTTTTTACATTGCTCAGCTTTTAACAAACCAAAAAAAATTTTAACCTACCTGGGCATCTTCAGGTGCTTTAACAGGAAGCACTGGAGCACCCCTAGACGACTTGATTAAAGGAACATACTGCTGATAGAACTGAATTGCATAAGCGACTTCCGCAAAAGCAACCAGGACAGACACAATTATCAGGAGAATAAACGAGCTCGCAATGCCCTTCCGAGCTTCTTCGTTTATTTCGTCGACACATCCAGAATCAGTCTTGACGAACATTGACGGAGTCCCAGGAAAAGGGATTTTCTGGAAGTCTGTCACACACTTTGTCACAGAGGCTGGATCTTTGCAACAAGACTGAGGAATATGATCAGATGTGTCTGGCCAAAGTTCTTCCCAGTCACGGAAAGTTAACACTCCACAACACGATTTACTCTGCGTGTGATTTAATTGGTTATTTTAGATCAGGCTTCTAATAATACCTACCTACTAATACCTAATAGACTACCTACTAATTGTATGATTTAAGAAAGCAAAAACTAAAAATCTCACATTTCGCTGAACTTTGTCAAGCCACTTGGGAATCCATTTCTTAGCAGTTTCAGTGTTACTGTTAGTCCCAGATTGACTCAGAATCAGTTCTTTCACCTTCCTAAATAGAAAGTCTCCTGTAGCAGGTGGAGTCCCCATTTGTACGGCGAAAGTCACCGTAAAGTACAACGTGATTACAATACACACTCCGTTCCCTACGAGCATCTGTAAGTAGTAAGTAGTACATATCGAATCAAACTTTTGTGTCTTCCTATGCAGAAGAAGCTTTCTCAAACTTTCTAATCCACTTACACCGATGAAGAAACGCATTTTGTCATTCGAGAATATAAGAGCAAGACACCCTGCATTCGCTACCATCATTAAGACAGCTAAGGGAATCAACGCGATCATATGAATCATCCAAACTTCAACATGGTCCAGTGGGACAACGAGATCCGCATTGTATACGTGAAAGCTACATAATGATAGCACACCGACCAACGCTAACTGTTCAGGAAGAAGAAAGTTATCCACGTTATTTTATTAGCTTATCGGATATCTTCTTTTACATTAAACTGATTAAAGATCTTCTTACAATGATGGAACCAGCGAAGGCAGCTGAAAGAACGCGGTACCACTTCATAGTGGATTTTTGGCAATTTTAATCACTGCATAGTTTGGCTCGTCCTGGTATTTTGTTCTTAGCTCTGTTCCTCTCACATTTTTACCAAAAAAGTTACCAAATCCTTATGGCTCATCATAGTTGGTAATAGTAACCTGCACAACTAAAAGTTTAAACATTCAAGGAAGATGTTTTCTCTAGTC
>JAQGBV010000110.1:0-49142 GCA_034698685.1 Isotomurus pseudopalustris
AGAATTATTACTCGTTTTATTTCAATCATGTATTGCGGTTGCTTCTGCATATCACTTTCAGATAAGTTTACCCACACATAATTGTTCCCCTATTATTCATATCACCATCCCTTCATACTTTATACTATTCGCCAAAATGATAGGCCTGACTTCAAATAAGGAAGGCAGACGGGCACAATGAAAAATAGCGGCCATGGAATGGAAATCCTTCGGCTTTTAAGGATAATTTCATATTTCAGTGTTCAAGTGTGAACACCTTTGTTGCTTGTGTAAAATGATCTCTCAGTGCATTTTTAGAATCATCAAAAATTTTTAAAGAGTTCGATGAAGATGGAGATGAAAACACATTGCTACGTAAGGAGGTTTAGTCGGTTTAGTGATCTTCCGTGTATATTTTAGAAGCACCTGTCATTGCCCTAACAAATAAAATGTGGAAAGCGTTTGATGATAACTCGGTGTGAGAAAGGCTTTACAAATTACAACAGACAGACACGTATTTAAGCATAAAACGCTAACAACACACAAACCAACCTACGAAACACCTTGGCCAACAACTGCGACTGTATCATTCGTACATCACTAAGAATAGAACAAAAAAGCCGATGGTTCTTTCATCTTTCGTATTACGTCTCCTTTGAGTAATTTATTTCTACCGTGGGGATTCACGGTTTTCTTCAGTTAAAGAATTATGGTTGTAGTTGTAGCTTGTAGCAAAACGAAGAATGTGTAATTTATATGAGAATTCAATTTTGCAGGCATGTAAAAAGTTTTATGACGATGGAGAATGCAAAGATGAGTGTCCTTCGTTGGTTATCTACAACCCGAACTCGTACCTATCGGAACGGAATCCCAGTGGGAAATACTCCTATGGAGCAACCTGTGTCAAAACCTGCCCTGACCATTTGCTAAGGGATGCTGGAGCTGGTGCTTGTGTGCGTCAATGTCCACCTGACAAAGAGGTAAGCATCTTTAATCACATGTGAACTTTAAGGTTCCCCTGAGCTGCGCAAGTATAATTATTACAAAATAAATCTCAGGTGTTTTCTCATTTCTCCCATTACACGTCCATTCAAGTGTTTAGCACAAAAGCCACACAAACAACGCGTAACCCTTTCTTTCTTAGCCAAAGAGGATTATAAATCTTCCCCTCTTCTTCATTATGGATGCTAATATAGTAAACACATTTTCCAGTTCGTTTGCGAAGCGGAAATGGAATTCCTTTGATTATTCCATCCTTTTGTGTTATTATCTAATAAACACGAATCTAATGTTCTCTACCCGTTCTATAATGAACTTATGATGCCTTAATCACATCGGTGAAAAGACTTGCTGAGCACAACAACATGCAATTATCGGATTAGGAATTAAGTTGTGCTAAGCTTCGTGCAGTTCTGCAGCGGATGGGAGAACAATCACACATAATTCTTGTTTTTTACTCGCGCAATTACTCATCTGTGTAATGTTTCGTAAACTACATCTTCATCAACCTGCCAGTCCATCTAACACACTTATGAGTTTCATTTATCAGTGGAGATGGTTCAGCGAAATGTTCTACAAGGAGATTTTACTAATGAATGTGTAATGTGTAATTTCAGGCTTTGGAAGGAGAATGTGAACCTTGCAACGGACCTTGCCGGAAGAAATGCCAGGGCCCTATGAACGCCGTCATTCACTCGGGAAACATTGACAGTTTTCGAAACTGCACCATAATTGAGGGTTCCATAGCCATTTTGGAAACATCTTTCAACGGGTTTCAAGAAGTTCATCAGAATTTCACCTTCGGTGATAGATACGCCCCAATGGAGCCAAGTAAACTGGAGGTTTTCAGTACACTTAAGGAAGTCACGGGCTACATCAACGTCCAAGCAACACACCCTAATTTCACCAGTCTGTCATACTTCAGGTGATTAGCATAACAACTCAAACACTCTAAACCTTTAATTACCACGCTGTCAGCGAAAATCCTACTCGCTATTTCCCAAGGCTTTTGTTTTTCTCCCATTTTTACCACAAAATCCAACACCATTAGGTCTCCATAAATCTCTCCCTTCCTGTCCTGGTGCCAGGGATTCGCAGTAAAATATTGAGACAAACTATTATTTCTCCTCAGAAGTAGCTGCACATCAACCAGGGTGACCTCTCACATTCCACCTTTTCATATGGATTAGATTACCATTAACAATTCATACACGAACAGTTTGTACCTTGCAGAATGATCCCCACATATTTCTTCCTCCTCACAGCAAACCAGACTTGCTAAAAGAAGCCTTTCTTCTTTCTTCTCCTGGGCATCTCTACTCCCGTGTGCAAGTAACGATACTTGATTAGCAAAAAAAAAAAAAAATATCTTTCTAATTACAACTCTGAAAAGCCCTAGCGTTCTCTCTCTCGTCCCAACAAATTATTTCAGGATTTAATTACTCATTCATAGAGATGCAGTTTGAATACCAAGAAAGTTATTCATCATCCCCAATCATTGTTGTAAGAGCAAGACCAACAAGGCTCTTTTATCTTTCATCACTCTCCGAAAAGTCAATTTACTTCTGGTTAATGGTCTACCCTCATCAGCCCCGTTGATTCTTGAGCCTCCTTAAATTGAAGAGAGTTTTTAAGCTTTCTGCATTCCTGTCGTGAGAGAAGAGAGACGCTTATTTAGTCGTACTCTTGATTTAGCAGCTAATTCATCTTCTTCGATGAAATCCCAAATTGCACGCGGCCTCTCTCCCCACAGACCATTCACAGTCTCTATACTCTCTTTAAAAAGTGATGAATGTGAAGACGGTCTCGTAAAATAATGAGATGGAATCTAAAGATAGAAAAAGATGGTTAAGCCCTAAGGGCTAATCAAAGCCTCGTCTTATCTCAACTGTCCACGTCAATCCTTCTGTGCATTAATTTTCTTTCTTGCTCCTTTATCATTCAATACTACATAAAGAACTACAACCGTTTGTTCATCTCACCATTTAGTCAATTCCTAATCTTTTCTTTTAGAAACCTGGAGGTGATTGGTGGACGTGAAAAAGAAAACTTTTTTTCCTCCCTGTACATTGTGAAGACAACGCTTCGTGCTCTGCATTTGCGATCTCTCAAGAAAATCAAATCAGGAGGTGTGACCATCCTCGAAAATGCCGATCTTTGTTTTGCCTCCACAATCGATTGGAAGACAATCATGAAGGGAAAGGCAGGCGAACAGGTCGCTAATAATTCTCCGGAAGACAAGTGTCGAAATGCTGGGGAGGTTTGCAGTAGCCAATGTTCTGCTGATGGATGTTGGGGCGCAGAACCAAGCGATTGTTTGTCCTGTGCTAAGTTCAGATTGGGAGATCAATGCGTTCCCAGCTGTAATGCGACGGTTGGGTAAGTTGTTTCCCACACTTGGACAGAGAAACATTTAGATTCTTTGCACAGAAGTCAATCATCTGCCATTCAATTTGTAGTTTGTGTGGCACTGCCTCTCACAATGTCTCTCTCGAGTCTCTCGAGGATAAAAGTGCAATGCCACACACCACAGACACTCAATCTTCAATGTTTGCACAAGATTTATGAATGTTTTCTCTCTATTTGTAGCATTTACGAAGATAGTCCAGGAATCTGCAAACACTGTCACGAACAGTGTGAGAAAACTTGTCACGGTCCAGGGCCCGGTAATTGTACCAAATGCAAGACAGTCAAAGACGGCCCATTCTGTGTGGAAGCCTGTCCTCCCATGAAGTACAATGTTTCTGGGGAATGCATCTCTTGTCATGAAAACTGTCTTGATGGATGCACTGGACCGGCTAACACCATTGGATTCAATGGATGCAACTCGTGTCAACAAGCGATTGTCGAGGAACATGATAACATCGTTACAATCGTGAGTTTTGACAGCATTCATTACGATAACCAGATTTATTTATCTCCGGAGGAAGTGGTTTTAACTTATCCAACTATAATGTGCTTCTTAACAGGAGAGATGCATTGGGAAAGATGAGACATGTCCAACTGGCTACTACTACGAGTCTGTCAGTCCCAAAGAATCAGGCACTCTTAAGCCTCTCGGAGGAAAGTCCATCTGCAAGAAATGTCATTCTCGATGCAAACAATGTACTGCCTATGGCTTTCACCTACACGTAAGTTGTTTACTTTGAATGACCTGTCGAGTGCGTACAAACTACTAGTTAGTGTGTATGTGTGTTTCCATCCAACTCCCAACCAATCTACATATAGTACTCCCATAGTCTCATGTTTTCTTGGGAGAGCAAACAGAAGAAAATTTCTTTATCTGCGTCTATTTATTCGTAAAATGATTACCCAAGCAAACACAGAACTGCTCTTCTACAAATACGAAACTCAAAACTACCTGACAAATCCCACGCACACGCATATCTGTTATATTATGAACTGAACTTGACTTCAGACTTTGTCTTATCTGTGGATTAACACTGAATATTGCAGGTGTGCCAAGAGTGTGCTCGTTACAAGAGAGGAGAGCAGTGCGAAGAAGAATGTCCAAGTGATCATTACGCTGATGAAGAAAGGAAGGAATGTTTTCCCTGTGCTGATGAATGCCGTGGTTGCTTTGCAGGAGGAGCTGAACATTGTGAAGGCTGCAGAAACTACAGAATTTACCCTGTACGACATTCAAATGATTTATGATTTAAAACAAACTCCTGAATTTCGTGACATGAAAGAATGGAAAGTGAATTTTCGCTTTTTAATGTGCTTTCAGGATGGCGACGCTGGAAATGAAGTCAATGCGAGTTTTGTATGCACTATTCAATGTCCACAGGAGTTCCCTCATAGGATTGTTACTGATGATACTGAGCCCTACTGCGCTAAGAATGCCTTCCCATCTCCTTATCCAGAGTATGTGTACATGCAATTATTTATCATTTGTTTTCTGACGTGGTTTCCTCCAATATGTTTATGGAATGTTAATGGATGTGTAATGATTTTATTGTAGCGGTCACAACCAGAAATCAACTGTGGTTGTTGGAGTCATAACGAGTGTTGTTTTGATCGCTGTATTCCTCACGGTTGTGGGTTTCTCTTGCTTGAGATACAAGTCGAAAGAAGATACTATCAAAATGACAATGGCAATGGCAGCGGGCTATGATGACAACGAGCCTTTGAGACCAACTAATGTGAAACCTAATTTGAACAAATTCCGAACTGTGAAGGAAGAGGAACTGCGAAAAGGTGGAGTTCTTGGGTGTGGAGCTTTCGGAACTGTCTTCAAAGGAGTTTGGATTCCTGAAGGACAAAATGTCAAGATTCCTGTAGCAATCAAAGTTCTTCGTGAAGGAACCGGAGCAAACACATCCAAAGAATTTCTCGATGAAGCTTACATTATGGCCAGTGTGGAACATCCTCATCTCCTCAAGCTGCTCGCAGTTTGTCTCACTTCTCAACTTATGTTGGTGACTCAATTGATGCCCCTTGGATGTCTACGAGACTATGTTCACAATAACAGGGACAAAGTTGGCTCGAAGGCTCTTCTGAATTGGTGTACACAAATTGCCAGAGGTAAATTATTGAAAAGAGTTGAATACTAATTAAGTAGACAGATTCATAATCTACTGAATGCATTTAAACTTACATTACATAATTTATAATCAACAGGAATGGAGTACTTAGAAAGTCGCCGGTTGGTGCACAGAGATTTGGCAGCTAGAAATGTTCTTGTCCAGACTCCAACCTACGTCAAAATAACAGACTTCGGTCTCGCCAAGCTGTTAGACTTGGATGAGGATGAATACAAAGCAGAAGGAGGCAAGATGCCAATAAAATGGCTAGCCTTGGAATGCATCAAAGACCGAGTGTTTACTCACAAGAGCGACGTTTGGGCTTTCGGTATTAAAGCAACTTTCACTCTTCATTATCCGCTTCACAATGAGTCCGTATTAATTAAGCTTTTCCCACATCAAAGGTGTGACTGTGTGGGAACTTCTCACGTACGGAGCGAGACCATATGAAAACATTCCTGCCAGAGATGTTCCTGAATTGCTCAATAAAGGAGAAAGGCTGGAGCAACCACCTTACTGCACCTTGGAACTGTACATGATCATCATTAAAACGTGGATGGTAGATCCGGATGCTCGGCCCTCTTTCAAAGAACTCGTCGAAGAGTTCTCAAAAATGTCCCGTGACCCTGGTCGCTACTTAGTGATTCCTGGTGACAAACTAATGAGACTTCCATCGTACACAACTCAGGTGAGGCGTCCATGCAAATACCAATTAGCACTCTCGTACTACTGCGCTCATTCAAACGGGAGCAACAACTCAGGACTGAGGCGATAATATAATTATTTCGCTCGAGTCAACTCTAATTACTTCGTGTGGCTATTCATTTTAATCAGAAGCAGACTTTACACCTGTTTTCTCCACTTTAATACTTTTTAATCGCATCCTTCAAATCTAACTTTCATTGAACCCGGAAATGTTGTCGTGGTATGAAATCCCCCCATCCTTTGTTCAATATTTTAGTTTGATCTTTCACTTTATTGTAGTTTGATAGACACCCATGTTTTCAGTGCAAAATCAAATCCAGCTTATTTGGCAGGAAACACGTTTGTCAGTCTCCTGGCAGAGAAAAAGCCTAGCCGTCACCGTCTAGCTCCCCCCTTTTGCATAACTGATACATTGCAAGTTTCATTTAACAAACGTTAATTTAACACGAGTGCATCTCTTTCCTGATTTTCTTCTTAGAATTCAATTCAAACCTTTCTACTCAAATTACTTACGCAGCAACAGAAGAATCAATTTCCAAACTGTTTTATGCCTTATTTTACTCCTCGTCAACATTTCTCGCAACTCAATCACATAGACTTTTACAAGCACAAGCAAACCTAAAATTGTATTCTTTCTAACTAGACATGCTGAGCAAGATTGTAAGTAATACGAGCTTTTAAAAAGCAGGGAAAGTTTGTTGCCATCTTCTCCAGAAACTCATTCAGACGTGTACTTCAAAGACTTCATCTATTTACATGAAAACCTAATAAGATCAGCTCAAGATGGTTCTCGTTTGCTTGACAAAAGAAGAATCACTTCGTTACGCGATTCTCTCGTAGTTTCTCCTTTTGAGAAAAGTCTATCTCCCCGGTTTTCCCTATGCATCATGTAGCAACTCACTCAAGAAGAAAGCAGTTATGACAGAGCACGCAAGGAAGCCCACCTTCATGAAATGCTAATGGTATATGTTTTTGTTCCAGGATGAAAAGGAACTTATCCGAAATCTCGCATCTGCGATGGATGGACCGGAAGTTATCATCAATGCGGAAGAGTACCTTGAACCTACACGAACTGATGGAACCACCTCAATGAACACTTGCTCTACTAATGGAACTCTCAAACGTTCAGGCCAAGACAGTTCATGGCCAGATTCCCCTCAGAACTTCCACCATCGATATCGTGAGAGACAAAGATACGGCCAGGGTGGAGTAGGTGGCCCTGGAGGAAGGGCTCCTTCCACAATAGACTCACGCTACTGCAGCGACCCTCTCAACATTCTTGGGAAGGATACGAGCGACGGGTGCTACTCAGAAGCATCAGGTCGCAGTCGTCAAGCTAATGTGGGCAACTTGAAACTTGATCTCCCAGTCGACGATGACGACTATCTCATGCCATCGCCGCATACAAATACAAATGCCACTACTTATCTCGATGTAGTTGGTGATCCTAATGCAAACAAGCATCCACAAGGTATACACCACTTCTATTTACTTTGTGCTTTGTTGTTACGCAAATCGTAAGCCTGGAGCGTATGAACTGAGAGTTTACAAATTCCGTTGTATTTGCAGAAGGTGGTCCGCACGATGTCCGAAACGGAGGATTTGGAAGGCATCACCCTCAAAGAAGAATCCCGCAACAACACTACCCGACTTTGATAGACAATCCCGAGTATCAACTGATGTCCCGAGAGTACACAAATATCCCTAGTTCCCTGGCTTATGCTCCTATAGGCTTACCCATCGGTCCATCAGGGGGTCCAGGTTATCCCCATCATCAAAATCAAAGCAATCATCCGTCCATGTACAATCAAACTGCAATTAGCAAAGGTCAACACAACTCTAACCCTCCTACGACTTCTAATCATTCTCACATGAACAATAATGCTCCTGCTCAACCTCCCACTGCTGGAGGGAGTCGACCGTCGTCTGTTCGCCACAGCTCGAGGTCCGAGGAGGAGTCTGACCACGAATACTACAACGAATTAGATAGGCTCAAACGTGAAATGCAACCATTGCAACAATCAACGAGGAAAAATGAAACGACTGTTTAGTTCATACGATGTAATCAAGTCTGATATGAGTAGATTTACTCCGTAAGAGTGTTTTATTAGTTTTATCTTCATATTTAAGCCAAACCAAATTTTTAATGTAGGAGATTCATACACACCAAATAGCTTGAGCGGTTTAATGCAACTCGCTTTTTTATTTACAATCCTTTCAACAAAGGCAGCTTTTAGAAACTCAAGACAGTAATTACAACTATTTTTAACAATAATCAAGATTTAAAATTCTACAGAACTGCAACCCTTCGATTAACTTTAAGCAACGAACTGATCATGTGGTACAACAATCAATTTAGAAATTCAAATGGCAATCAAGCATTCTTCAACAAAATCATTCTGCGTCCAGCGTCATTTAATTATTTCCTAATTCAATTTCTACTTTTGCACCTGATTAACAAACTCGATTAACAAATTGATGTATTCGCAGTAGGAGAAAGCAGGTGAAAGTACTAACTTGACATTTTTCAAATCCCGATTTCCGTTTGACAGTTTCCCTGAAGAATTTAACTTTTTTACGACAATGTGTTATTTATCAAATGTGCGCTTCTGTAGATGTAAAATGAGAAAAAAACTTGTGTGTAAACTTGACAAATGAGCTCACTCCTAAGCTCAACCTCCTGCTTCCTTAGGGTAGAAAATATTTTTTATGTTGTTCATGTTCATACAAAACAGACCTTAATGTGTACAAATACTAATTTAATTTTTTCATGATTGTTTACTACGTACTTGTAGTTTTTTAAAAGCAAGTGAGTCCTTAGAATGTCGTATTAAGTGTAGTTGTATGTTAGTATAGAGTTAATGAGTCGGAGAAAGTGGAGAAAGTCGTGATATGACTCCTCTCTCATTTTTTCGAGAGGCAGGTTGACACAACGAAACTTAGGCCGGTTTATGTGCCTTAAATTCCACACTGTACATACACACTATGCACCAAGCAAACTTCATGAATGCTTTTAGTTGCACTTACATTATCATTAATTATTATACAGTAACATTAATTAACAGTAATTAAAGCAACAGCCCAACATTACTAAATAATCTTAATCTCAATCGAAAAAGACTATGTATGCTTACACGAAAGAATTTTTGTTTTACAGTATAACATAGAGACAGTATATTCCGGTAAATGTGTAGTCATTTTGTTATCTGCTAAGGTTTTTGTACAAAACTGTGTCTGACCTAAAGTTTATAGTTATACAGATACTTCCATCAAGTTACACTATTACAGTTTTAACCCGAAAGGTTTAACTCTTATTAATTTAAATGTTTTTACACTTTTAATTTAATGCTACTATTATAATACACAAACGAAACAGAAGGAGTCGAATGTTATTATGTGAACTTGGGATTCTTAAAGACGCGCAGAGGAACGGAAATAGTACATTTTACCCAAACCCCCTGTCTGATATTGAATGTTATTGAAGAAATACACTCGAAATGTAAGTGTGTAGTAAAGTGGGCAACTATAAAGAAACACTGCCTTCCACACAAAACTACACAAATTGTAATACGCGAGATAAGTCTGTACATCATCGAGTATTGTGTAAAAAAAATTATTCTACTGTAACTTGTACAATTGTACACGGTCAGAATATTGTTTTGTCTCATCTGTGATAATAATAATAAAAGCTTACCTATTTTATATTACAACTATTTCTGAAAACATTTTCTAAATTTCTCATGCGGGTTTATTTGCGTGAATGTATTTCACACCCGAGCACAATTTGTTTCAGAGCGAGTTCAAATGGTTCATAAATATCATAAATCTTGTGACTTCTAGTTATAGTCGAGGTTAATTACATTTTGCTCCACAAGACGTTAGCTTGTCTCGTCGATGGGTAATCCACTTTAAACTTGCAGAGTTGGTATTTATTTTCCTGTTTTATAATCTAAAAAGTAGCTATCTGATTCATAACACTAAAACGCACACTAAAACCACATTGACATTTAAGTAAGCAGCATCGACTTGGAGAGAACTCGTTACTTTTAATGGTTGCTGCTGTGAGAATACTTTATCGTCACATATTATCACACAATGACCCAAGGGTTCAAGAATACAAGAATACTTTCCAAATTGTTGGATGAAACGACGCTGGATGCACAAAGACTTCTTATTCATTTTGTCACATTAGCAAAATCTGCTTTATGCTGAGTTTTGCTTTACAATCGCATCCTGCACAAAATAAGCTCAACTTTGATCAAAAGCACATTATTGAAATCTACTCCACTCCACCACCTCTTTTGCTTCATTGACGTTCAAGCAAAAGTTGAAAGGTCACTTCGAGTCACCTCTTTACGAGCTTTTATGAGATATGTCACATGAAATTATAACATTGTTGCTCACTTGCAACCGACACTAACAAACTCGGCAAATATTTGATGAATCTCCATACATCCACACAACTTCTTGTTCAATCAATTCACATTTTCACATTATATTCGCAAAAGTTCACTTTGACTTGCATTGAAAAATGATTTTATTGACTGACAAATAAACCGCAGAATCGCGGATGATGTAGCATCATGGGTCATTGATAACGCAAACTTTCATACTTTGTAACTTTGTGTACTTTGTAGTCTTATGCACTACTGATGTATTTGCGTATTAGTCAAATACCTGGATTACTTCATACTTGAGCTGCAATTTACAGTTTTTCATGCAGCTAACCTGCAAAATTCCCTGTGATTATAAATGACATTCAATTCTAATCTAACATGAAGTAGCGATTGATGCATTCAGGCGGTATGACACATGATTGGTAAACAAGGAAAAGACTTTTTCTGACAAGAGCTTCAAGTCAAGTACATTCGCAGTTATCATAGATCCTTTTCGGAATTTAGCAGCAAGGAAGTAAAGAGACATTTGTTATTACTTGTTATCAATATTTGGGAGTATCATTTAATGCATTAAGACTGCATGAAAAGACCACTCAACAGTATCGGTGGACAAGCTGCCTAACGTGATTCCGTTGACTTGACATGGATGATTTAAGTATAATTAAACTCTTAATCACTGGTTTTATGCTTTAAGGTAAGTTAAGTTGTTGGATAATTCATATATACGAGAGGAAGTAAGTACGAAGCACATTCGGAGAAAGTAAAACTACAGAAACATACGTAAGAATAAATCTTTGTACCGACCCAATGCAAAAACTCAACAGAAGTCGTTGTGTCACATCTGATGATTTCTTGAAGCTATTCTACTTGCGATATTGTCATCTTGTGGGCACTTGCTTATTTACATTTTATTCGCAGTTTGATATTCTTCTGGAGTCATGAATGTTTTAATGTGATACATATTTTGTTAAATCAGGCATCAGGTTGCAGAGCAATGGATGATTCGAAAAAATGCTAACAGACAACTTGCTAATATAAAAGTGAAATCCTTTTCATATTCTACATTGAATTTATGAAAGTTTAATACATATAATGTGACGCTTGAGAAGTTGGGAACCTTGAAGTTCAGATGACATCAAGACACATTAATGCTAATATCAGTCTCAGTTTCACAGTTTCACAGTATAAAATAGCTATAAATTTTATCGAAAGCTTTTCGGGAAAAAATAAAAGTGCAAGCAAAGACTAACTTCAAGGTGAGTTTGAATCGTTTCAGGCATTTCACCGCATCCAATAATTATGCCTATGCCTTTAGATAACAACAAATTTTCTATCAATCCACAATGATTTCTGATGTTTCTTGATTCGTTGATTCGGAAATAGGATGTCAAGGATTTTCAGCCCACATGTTTACGAAAGTAAGCCTATGTTTACAAGCTATTACTCACTTAGGCGATTACATAAATAACATACAATGGCATTTTGGATGTTAAAATGATACTTTACGATTCGATTTCATGATTTGAAGATAAGATAAGCTACTTGAGTATTGGTAGTATAGGAAATATGCACTTGTTTGTGACGTGACAGTCTTTATACTTTACAGAACAGTTTCAGAGTGCGCATTATTCTTTATAGTAATTGATAACCAGCAATCCGATGCAGCTACCGAAATGCATACACGAAGATATTATTTTAAAATATATGTTTAGTTTTTAAGAGTTCCTTGCACCTTCCAGGCATTCATAATCAAATAAAATGGGCTTATTTGTATCTTCATTGTAGCTAACCAAAAACTTTTCATTCAGCTTATGAATATTATCGTTAATTCCCAACATAAATATTACACAATTACTACTGAAAAGCGTCAATAAACTCATGAAAGCATTTTTTTCCATTTTGTAGAACACAATCAAAGAGCAAGAGGTGTGAGCAAGTTTTGCTTAGGTGTGGTTATAGGCTAACTGCTTATTTATTTATCTAAAGTGAAGTGATCTTAACATAAAACTGAATATTTCACAACAACCATTGACAAAAATTCATGTGTCTGAAAGGTGAGAGAGAGAGAGCAGCGACAAAATCTTAGGTGCTGCTCTATTCTGTGTGCTGTTGTGTTATAATGTCTGTGCGAAATAAGTGATGTGATCTGCATATGCCTATTGATTTGTATTGAAGGGTAAGCGCCAACCAGTGCAAATGAGTCTGGTGGGCATCCAATGGTAAAGGGTTGAGCTCAAGATGAGGAGACGAAGTAGGCGGACTTGAATGGGTATCCCCTTATAGCACAAATACTGTCTGGTGGTCTGGTCTCGCTCGTACTTCTCATCTCCTCGCTTCTTATAACATACAAGTCCCAGGTTGTCCTCATCTTCACTCCATCTCAGCAGCTCTTCAAGTCACCCAGTAAGAAAACAAAATTGATAAATTGTTAACCTCACTTATCTTCACCCGATTTAACTCACTAATTTGTTTGTGTTTAATCTAAACCCTTTCATTTCCAGTGGAACTGAAACTATTCATCTAACTATATAAGAGATACAGACCGAGAAGGAGTATATTATAATATATAAACATCTATCTCGAAAATCTTTCTGTGCAAAAGAACCCTCGGCTTCTTTATTACAATCATTAGCCAATCGATTTCTAGACTTTCTCCGGAGAAAGCAAGTTACTTCGTCTTCAAGTAAATTACAGAGTGGGACTTTATGTAAAGATAATACGTATCTGGAATTGGTGGATATTACTTAAGATGTTTTACAAAGATCTTCAGTGAGTTCATCATCTCTACTTGTGTGAAAGAACCAGACATAGGGAACTAGACTTTGCTAAAAGAAGGTAGATAGGTAGTATAGGTACATTCGTCGATTTGTCTCTCCTGCCTAAATGTCGCCATATACCACATTCAACGAGATGTAAAAACTTTTTCCACATTTTGCACATTCTCTATATTCTCAATTGCTAAAGTAAGTCTGCAAGGAAATTTGATTGTGTTTGTGTCCAGTGGCATCCGAATTCACCTGATCTTGCAGCCTTGGAGTATACTTACGCAGACTAAGTAGACTGGTCTAATAAGAAAGTCATTTGAACCAGGTTCATTAGAAGACAAGTCACAAAGGTGATCTGTAAGAGATCACACGTACATTTTTATAGCTCGTTCAACAGGACAGCCTCCTGCACTCCCAACCTCAAATTCTTCATTGTCTCGAAAACTAGAATAGAAGAGAGTTTGCATGCAGTGTCCTTTTATAATATATTCCTGGTGGTTTGGATGTTATTTGAAAATAACATCGTTGGTTAAAACTATAAAAATTAATCTTGGTTTTTTCCTAGTGGTTATTTGTCATTGAGAGAAGTCTTCCGTGTTTTAAAATGTGCTACGCGTTATTTCATTCCACTGGAAGCGGGTTTAAGTTAACCACTGGTGAATGCATAAAGGTTAATTTGTGGGTGGTAATAATAATAATATTAATTATTTTTTTAGAATGAGGAAATTCCCACATCGATGTGACGAGTAATGGATTTAACAATGTCGCTGGTATTCTGGCCTACTCGTTCCCTTCCATAAATCCAGAATGTAAAAAGACAGACGTCTGATTGGTAAATAAGGCAAGTCTGGCTGGAAAAAGAAACAAACGGAAATCAGACGATAAGACCAGAACTGGAAGCTTTGGTTGCTGGAAATTCCCTTCTGAATCACCTGAAGTTGACACAGGCAGCTAAGACTAAATCACTTCAGAGGTCTCATTCATATTTCTACTGGTGTGAACGAGGGAACCAATATTATTCCAGCTTTGGAATTAATTGAACGAGACCAATCTCTCAGAAGTCGTTGAATTACAAATGTCCCTATCAGAAACTGAAGAAAAAACCCTCAGAGAGAAACCACAAGTTGTTCATCACATTGTTCCGAAGAATATTATTAGAAGTCCCTTGTTGATTAGAAGAGAAGCGATTCATCCATTAGAGGCAGCTTCTTTGTCTTTTGCCCAAGTACAAAACTTCACGTTCAAGCAGGAGCTTCTTGTCTCCGTCAGGTGATTGTTGATCGTGAAAGTCTACTGGTAAGTCAATTCTTATTCTCTCAACTAAGGAAAGTTTATCTCAACTTTCACCCTGCATACTTGATTAACGCTTACTTGCTAGACAGACAGGTTGCTTTCACTCACAGAAACTTTTCTTTTGATTGCTCTCAGCAGACATTACCTCACAAAGAGGCTTTTCCAGTGTTCCATGATTTTTCACTTTTACACTAAAACACCAAATATCTCAATCGGAAGAACGAGAGACTGAGTAGCTTATCACAAAGCAACCCCAGGAAGAAGAGGCACAACTCAACTGCAGCAGGAAGAAGACACAACCAAAGAGACGTCAAAAACTTAACACGATTCAAAATGATCCCAAGGAGTTATTTTACTTCTTTCTCCATTCTTCTCGTCGTTACCCTTGTCGGGTTCAACCAGTTTTTTCTAGTCAACGGTAAGTGCCGAGACAACCTTAATTAATGCGTCGTAAAACTGTGGGCAGTTTAGAATAAAAATCGTCCTGTCTCTGATATTTTCAGGGCTATTATGTAAATGTGACTTCTGCCACGACAAAAACTACACTTGTATAACCGACGGGTACTGCTTCGCTACCACTGCCTTGGACAAAGAAGGCAACCACATTTACTCTTACCGGTATGTCTTTAACTTGTTTCCTAAAATTTAATTACTTCTTTACTTATTCTGATAATTCATTGAGTTCATAAAAAAAACAACTGTCATTCATGGGTCGATTCGTTGATTAGAACCATAATATCAACATCTATGATCAAAATCAAAACTTTCCCTATTCAGTCGCTATACTTCGTGGAGCATAAAATGTTTTGCTTATGAAGCAAGTCGTCATCGTCTTGCCGAATCGGCGAGAAGACAAAACTGCGTAGTATTAAGAGAATCTGATATTCCTATTCTTCCATTTGAAATTTGAATCAATTCAGTTACACAATGAATTTAATAATGTGAGTGACGATCATTGCATACATTACGTTGAAGTTTGGAGCTCTTACACAATCATTATTAGACGGGGGTTGTATTTGCTCAGTGAGTTGAAGTTTGAATACTGTGAATGAATTCACATCAAACGATATTTCGTGTTAGTAATCTTGCTCTTTCATAAAAACGCCAGTCAAACAGCAGATGAATTCATTAATATCGTTTTGTGCAGAGCTGTGTAGTTGTCATTTGTCAACGAAAAATGTAATACAAGTAAGACTGAATGAAATACATGATTCAGTGAAATTGAATTCCATATTAGATCAAAGCATAAATTCCCAAGATATTTCCATACTCACAGAAGGAATTCGAAAAGGCTAAGTAAATTCGCTGTGTCTTGTCAGGTACCATTTCACGTAGAGTTCGAACCAGAGTCACACAGCAATTCAGGCTCACCTGGCATAATCCCTTTTAAAAGATCATTGTGAAGTCGTTTCGTACACGTCAAGTACATCCTTTTGCCATTTTTCATTTTGCAAGTTATGAATACATATGGGACGGTGAACCCAAAGGAACCATGCTGAAAAGTAAGGGTTTGATCTACAACTAATAACAGTCTAAAACCATCTATAAATTCCATGAGCTAGCTAGCAGCTGTACGATTTAGAAATATCCCCGTGTACCTTCCTTCACGAATGCTGTTTTGAATCTTCTTTCTCCCCTCTTTTACGTGCAATGGTGAAATAGTCATTGTAAGAAGTTTTATTACCCTTGTAGTTTAATGTTCGCAGATTTTTTGGCGTTGAAAAGGGATACCACCACAACTACCACTTTTATACAGCCAGAGTAGCTTAGTCTCCACATTCCTAAACCATAAATCCCTTACAACAACTTTCTGTGAGTACTCTTCAAATTCCCTTTTTGAAATATCTTAAAATATTTCCTATCCTTTTCACTCACACATGCTTATAAAATCATTTCATGCCACAGACTATATTTATTATAGAAGAGTTGCATATAAGGAAACAATTAACCTTGAGGTTCAAAGTACCTATAATATTCCATGTAGACGTACACACAGAGACAGAGAGATGATGATCCTATCCTAAAAAGATCTCTTAATGTTATGCATTCGGAGTTCCAGGAACCATGCATCGGTTGTCATTTGTACTATTGCACAGAAGCTCAGAATGGGCTTTCTTCGGTTCAGAACTTTATTGTGCAAGAATTTCATATCCCTCTCATTCTGACAACTGTACAAAACATCTACGAATCAAAAAAGAGACCCTGTCGAGTCGGCTCTACCTGAATCACTCTTGTTTTTAATGAAATTGGAAGTGCCTTCTCGTTAACTGGCACACTCTCAGAGTTTACAACCAATTTGATGATTACAGATTAGATGGTATAATACGCTAGGTTAACTTTTAGGATAAGACATTTTAAGTTCAAAGACTACAAAAAGCTTGTGTGTAAGATCACACGCGAAGTGTGAACATTCATAATTCTCTGATAAAAATTCTAATTGGAAGTATTTACAAAAGGTGTTTGTCACGGGAATACAGTTTCCCTCCTGAGAACCCTGTGTGGTGTCGAAAAAACGAATCCAATTTTATTCGATGGTGTTGTCAAGATAAAGATTATTGCAATTCAGCCATAACTCTTCATCTACCAGTGCATGGCTTAAAAAATCAGGATAGAGTTATCCCAGGTAAGCGTTTGTGAGGATATTATTCTTGCAATAGTATCTCACACAATCCAGAACACAAAAATTGAACATTTAGTCCCTCATCAGTCCTTCTGCAGAGCGAGAGAGATATCCTCAAAATGCATGAACAAGAAAACTGGCAAAATGTTTTTCCTCTTTTAACGATCAGTTAACATAATTACCTCTGCTCTGATTCTATTCTCGTTCGCATTTCAGTAACATCATCAAAATGCCCCTTAAACAGTGAGAAGCCTTCCTTTTACCATTTTAGAATAGTTTTACAGTCGCCGACAAACAGTAATTAATGTTTTTCGAGTTCTCTAGAAAGTTTTGTGTCTGAAGCTCCCTATTTTCTATCTTAAGAGGCACCTTAACATATTCAAAACCACTAAATCTTGAGAAGTAAACTAACAAACCCGTTGTTCTTGTATTTAGTATGAATCTCGTGTTCCATCCCGTTTGAAGTTGTGAATTGATTGTGTCTGTGTCCTGTAAAAGGGGTGAATTTCAATTTCTAAGTAAAAACACTAAACATCAACTAGTCTAGAAAGCATTACTACAGTTTCATGGTGTGTTTTAATTGAATATGTTCAAGTTAGTTAGTATGTTTGCAATTTGTGTTGTTAACATTTTAGGATATGTATATACGCTTTAAATAGTTACGATGAGTACGTGACATATCTCTCATTTCTAAAATACTTAAGACTCATAGGTGTTTATAGAGACTCAGATGTCAACATTTTGTCCCATTAAACCCTTTTAAGTAATGTGATCTCCTCACACAAATAATAACGTTTACGATTACTCTTTCTTGTAGATGTTTTTGAAGGGAGGAGAATAAGAAAAATTAAACCACGTCAGTCAGCATACCATAGCTAATGCATTATTTCTCTTTAGTGGTTTCTCTCCATTCGGTTAGTGGAAGAACTGAAGGAGTAGCAAGGAAGAAGGTTAATACTTCGTAAAGAAAGAGGAGTCTCCTCGCAAAGCAATTATTATATTTAACATGAGAAGATGTTACGTATTACGCTGAATTGTTTATGTCCACAGGTCAAAAACTTAAAATCAATACCGGGTCGTATCACACATTCTTATTTTTAAACATACTATTAGCCCATGTGTGGAAGTATTATTTTGCTCATTTATATCTTCATTGGCGAGTTAGAGTCTTTCAGTGGTGATAGATTTTATGCTTAACATTAGTATTATAGAGAAGAAGTACATTAAGTTCATAACTATAAATCGATAAGGCTGGATCAGGCAGAGTTCCTTGTAGACATGTTAATCGAAATTATGTCTCTTGTTTTTCGACTTCAACAAATCTGACATCACACAGGTCGAGGTTAGCAGGAGTGATTTACAGTCGACTGAGTTATAATACTATCATGTAGCGTCTGTGTTTGAGTACCTAATTAAGATCTCACTTTGACTAGGAGGGAGATTGTATTTCAAGCTGACTTACACAATCACTATAAATTCATCATCGAATCATCATGGTGTAGACTTTATTAAGAGTTGTAATTGATTTCGTTGAGCTATTCATTCCAATATTCATTCATTTTAACTCTGGACTTGCGACGCTTCGTGCAATTTTCTTGAAATCATCTTCTGTGGAACGAATGTTATCAGGTGCCTGGATTTAACAGACGTTTACCCACCCGAGAAACCTATTCAATGTCAATATTCGAACAAAATCAATCAGTCGTTTGTCATCGCTTGCTGTAAGGATGACATGTGTAACGATGGGTTGAAGCCACCTTTGCATGTTACACCTGTTCCCGAAGGTAATGGATTCGCGTGTGAACAGCTATTCACTATCAAGTTGAAATAGCTGTGATGATTATTTATTTTCACGTTTAGTACAGCTCGAATTCACTAATGTTTTTATTTTATTTCCTGTAATCCAAAATATTATGATCCTTCACTGCACCTACTTCAAAAATATTCGTATGCAAACTACAAACGAATTTTCAGTTTAGACTACCAGTTTAATCACAATTTTCATTAGAAACATTAGAATCCTCTATTCTCGAATTGCATCTTACCGAACAGTCTTATTTTAGTAATTAAAATATTGAACAGAAGAACTTTAGAACCATTTACTGAGCGCTGTAGTTTAGTGTGTAGTCCTCTGTCACAATCAATAGTTGTTTTGTCTTGCTTTCACTTTCACTTTCGTGATGTTCCCTAATTAAGTTTTTGATGAATTTTCACAAGTTAGTGCAGTTATAAAATATTCAGTAGCTAAATTCAGTTATACAAATGGATGATTCAGTGTAGTAGAAATGACTGAAAGCTGTCAAAAGTTGAAGAAAGTTAGAGACTGGGTTAACTTATCAACTGAACTTTTCATAAAATTATTTGAGTCTTTTCAATCTCACCTTAATTATAACCTCTTGCAAGTTTGGCAAATACTCTCAACTCAGCTTCCTGCATTGAATTTACGACAATTTACTTCTCGCTGTAAATTATGACAAGAAAGTTCTAGTTCAGACATCTCCCAATGATCTTTGCTGAATGATAGTGCATTGAACGATACTCCATCTTTTTCACATTACAGCTTATGACTAAACTCGTAGCTTTATTCGCATAACTCTGTACAGCATTACGATATCCCAGTTTTAGTACCTGGCCACGAATGAATGAGTGAAAGCATCAAGAGAAAGTTTCATTAATTTATTTATTTCGCCGTGTCAAACACCTAAACCACCAAGAAGTTAACAAAAAGGACGAGTGCTTTGAAAAAATGATATGATGGCCGTAGTGTTAATTATTTAGTCAAACAACAGTTGATAGTGGTTTCAGAAAAGAAACCCTTCTTTCAATCAGAGAAGACATGAGCTTCAAGTGTGAATGAACAGTGAATTATTTCAATTCTCAAAGGTGAAAACACAAACCACCTCTCTTTGTAAAGTGACTGCTTACCTTTTATTTAATTTTTCTTCGTATGTTTTGACTGAATTGATGATGAGATGACTGAAGTATGAGAGAATGTTTTTGTGTCTGATCAACAACAACTGGTCTACGAAGGTTTCCAGAGATGTAAAAACTTGTATCATGTGTTACTTCATGTAAAAATGCTTTCTTCCTCATTACCTTCCCTGAGGAATGTCGTGACGGTAGAGATTGAAAGGATGAGTTCTAAAGGGTGTAATGAAAAAACATGTTCCAGCGTACATAAAAGTATAAAAATAGTTTAGAACAAGTTTTGTTCTTACGGCTGGGTTTATATGTGTGAAAGAAGATTTATCAATCATCGTTCTGTACCTTCTGACCTGTTTTTATTACAGCTGTATAAAGAAAGAAGCCTTACTTCCTGGGTCTACAATAAAATATTGTACAGACAGACTAAGTGCTCTCGGCACTACCAAGTACAAATACGTTGGTTCGGAATGTTGTAATAACGCTGATTTCTGTAATGCTCAATTAAATCCGCCTTTAAAATCTACGCAACCCTGGGATAGTGATCAAGAGACATCGGAACGTCGAGGTGAGAGACTTCCATCGCGAGGAGTTTAATCCTATCGATAGTTGTTACGTGTAGGATCTCTACGTATAGTCAGAATTCATTATTCAAACCTTCTTATTCATGAATTACGAAGCAAGTTTTTAAACATGTATGTAGTTTACACAAAAGTTGCATATTATTCTTCATCGCATCTTTGAATATAATTTTATATTTCTGAGAAATCTATTCTGTTAATGCGCTAATTACAAGCTTTCAATGTTCAGAGCTTTCATTCTCGTTCTTCAGCGCTAATCTGTGAGAATTTAGTGATACGATTCTTATAATGTAATAATATAGCTTACGAGGAGCACTTAAAAGTAATTCTGTGGTTTATCAAAAGTAAGGCGCTTTTCGCTTCCCAAGAGAGTAACGAATCAGTCAGAATAATGCTCTTTGAAGATACAGAATAAATATCTTTTGTCAGATGACTTAGATTCGAGCTGTTGAAAGAGATATTAGCAATCATCCATAGGTTGGCGTTGAAGGTTCTTTTAGGATCAAAGATGAGTCCAAAGATTAAAAAGAGTTTGAGGTATTCAATTTGGTTTTTCGTTGTGTAGCTTGTGTATTAGACCGAGGATGGGTTTATCTCATGTGATCCACTTTCACTGCTCCTCTCAGTTGTCAGTAGAATTGTTATAGTAGATCATTCGGAAATCAAAGGGAAATACAGACAGACATCCTTTTAGGCAAACCGGTTTGTTTGAACGATTAGAGGTTTTTCAAAGGGAAGAGTGTTGAATATCTCTATGAGCTTTGCGGAGAAAGTTTCCCATTGAGGGTCTTAGGTGGATTTGTTAGTTTTAGGGTTGGTAAATACTTCGGGTGTTAGGATGAAATCTTCTTCTTTCGGCGATATATCTCAAAGTTGACTTGATAGACGGTATGACATTTTTGGACATCGACTTATCTGCTTATTTTGCAAATTAATTGCTGCTTGCGCGAAGCTATGGACTAAACTGATGCCTGTGTGGCGACACAGCGTTGGTTAATAAAACTGCTGACCAGCTCAATAAGCCATAAGTTATAAATAAAAAATTATGTTAATTAAAATTTACGCTTGCGATACCTGCGGCTTACCGCAAACTTTTGATTAGCTTTATGCATAAGATGCTTATTTATTACAAGCTTAAGCTTTCACTGCTACACACATTCAGCTTTGCTTCATTAATGCTTTTGTGAATAGATTTGAGTTTGTTGAAGAAAGCAAAACATTCAAACATGCTTTCTCCTGAGAAAAAGAAACTGTTTGGAAGCTTGCTTACCATTACTTGATTTAAGTGATTCAATTGCAACGCTTCCCATTAAAACAAATAAGCGCAAACGCCTTAGCACACTTCCGCCCTGCATGAGGAGATAAATATGCTTTTAATCGCCTTTTAGCCCAGCTTACCTTTACCAATAAAACTATGAAGAAAGTATAACGCTTGCATTAATAAAAAAATATTTTTACGATTCCTTATCCAATGCATGAAGGATCATTATATTGCACGCAACTATCAACGTGAGCTTAAAGTAGGATCATAACAATTATTATGACCTACTTGAATGTACCTTTCACTCGCTCTCCAGTTGTCTTGCTAAATTGTGATTTCAACTTAAAGCCACACTTTTTCATCGGCTGCTACTTTTACGAGAAACGAATAATCATCACATCAGAATAATATTATAATTCAATAGAAAAATAAAAGTTTATGTGAGACCAAATGTATTACGTGAATTCTTATGAGACTCTTACTGAATGAAGCAGGTTCGCCCGACGGCTGGCCCAACATTGGAGTGTGGGGAATGGCCATGGCTATAGCAGGTCCAATTTTCGTCGTATGCATGGTGGCTGTCTTAATCGCATTCTACTTCTGGCAAAAGAAGAACAATGCAAAATTATTTCCACACCAAAAACAGCCCCTTATGGAAAAGTACCCCCTGGGAAACCCTGAAATCGACGTCAACGGTCCTGGTCTAAAGGAAATGATTGATATGACCACAAGTGGGTCTGGCTCAGGTAAGACTCATCACGCGTATGGACTTCTCTCCAGAAACTCATGATTTCCGTAACGGTTCTGTTGATAACGATACAGAAGCAACAAATAACTTTAATACTCGAAAAGCATATTCAGATACACACACATGTTTTTCTGGCACATTTTGCTGGTTTGCTGCTTCACATCCCAAGTCTCTTCTCGCACAATAACACAACCATATCTTCTGTGGTGCTTAGGTTGACTGACGGTACTTTAATTGGCAAAATTTTATGACTCTTCGTAGTTACAGCTCGTAAAACTCCCCTATTTCAAATTCATCTTTCAGTCCTCTACTTTCCTGTTCTTTTTAAGAATCCCTCATGTTTTAACAATCACTATAACTTACTTCACCCTTAAGAAAACTCATTGTTTTTCATATCCCATCCACCAATCAATTTCTTCTTTGCGTGAATGAGTCTCGCACTTTTTGCAGCATTACTTCAGTTTGCACCACAAAATGAAACTTGTGTTTCTTTCAACATTCCTCCATAATAATCTCGCAGTTTCACCCAAGCCTTGCATTATGGTGCCAATGGTGCGTTTCGTATTGGAAGCATCCTCTTCCAAGTTCAATTTTAGAACCTAGAGCTTTTACGAGACCGAGTGCGAAACTTTTTCTTGTATTATTTTAATGAGCTAAAAGTCCCAACTTTCTAAGGAGAAAGGGATGTTGTAGTAAATAGTAGTTTGTAGGAT
The DNA here is from genome assembly GCA_034698685.1 of Isotomurus pseudopalustris. Lineage (NCBI taxonomy): Eukaryota > Metazoa > Arthropoda > Collembola > Entomobryomorpha > Isotomidae > Isotomurus > Isotomurus pseudopalustris. The sequence goes on from JAQGBV010000110.1 coordinate 23,510, forward strand.
GTCCCTTTCAAAAAGTTAGTGTTCTTGTTTGCTCATAAATCTTATTTAATCTTGTGAGATGTAACTGGAATGCAAGAATGCTCATGAACACACAATTCTGTTCCAGGGTTGCCTCTCCTTGTCCAACGGAGCATTGCACGGCAGGTGCAGCTAATCGAAGAGGTTGGGAAAGGAAGGTATGGCGAAGTGTATCGAGGTCGCTGGCGAGGAGAAAATGTGGCTGTGAAGATATTCTCATCTCGTGAAGAAAGGTCATGGTTCAGGGAAGCCGAAATTTATCAAACCGTCTTACTACGACATGAAAACATCTTGGGATTCGTTGCGGCTGATAATAAAGGTATGCATGTTAAGATGTTAATTAATCCCACCCCAGGTGAATAGACGTGAATGTTTGTTTTCTCCGCTTTTGAATGCTCCGGGTATCAAACCTTGCGATGTGACAGAAACTTGACAAGTAAATGAGTGCCAAAGGTGTAATTAATATTATAAGCTCTTGACCCTCAGTCAGTTAAGGCTGCATGATGAGTAATTAAAAGCACACAAAATTACACCAAAATCTCATTTAGACCTCCTGAAAGAGATCCAACTGTGCTGGTTTGATATGGTGATTGTTCCTGTGCGTGTAATTATTACACAAAGACTGCGTCAATTTTTGAAAAGCCATTATCTCTTTCTCAAGAAACGGTTCGTGCGTCTTTACATGACTGTAAGAAAAAATTCCACGGATTTTTTCGATCTTTCGAAGAATTTCCTCCAGGTGGATTCGTATTACGTGTTTAAGAGAATGAAACAACAGAGGAAGAGGTCGAAATGAAATTATTTATGTATTTAAACGTAAATTCATTATTATTTTACTGCAATGCGTGCAGTTTTGAGGCCCAGAACAAAAGATATTACGTAAATTGCTTAATGTAGTCGACAGCAGAAAGGGTTTCTAGATCTCGTCAGTTCTGTTGCAACTGTTGCAAGTATGTAATTATTGAAAAACCGCATTTACGCATGCAAATTCTTGTTATGTGACTGACAAGAGGGATTAATGTGAGATCTTAGATGAACACCTGTTCACGTCACTTGTCAAGATTTATAGTCAAGCAAGTCAAGCCATGCTGGTCATGCTTAAAAAGTAAGGCCAACATGTGCTCAAGGTTCTAATCAATAGGTTTTTATCTGAAAATAAAATTGTTAAACAAGGAGCTGTAGACTCAAGACTTTGTTAAACCACATGCATACCCTCCTAATAAAGCATTAATTTAGTAAGCGTAATAAAAATGCTAATTAGAGGAGTTCTAACTTCTAACACGAATTTCATGTTCGATCTGCCTTGGTTGACTTTTGCAGATAACGGAACATGGACTCAGCTCTGGCTCATCACAGACTACCATGAAAAAGGATCTTTGTTCGATTACTTAAGTCGCTCTGTGGTCGATCCCATTACTATGATCCGAATGGCTCTCTCGATCGCCACTGGACTCGCACATTTGCACATGGAAATAGTTGGAACTCAAGGCAAACCTGCCATTGCCCATCGGGATCTGAAGTCAAAGAACATCTTAGTCAAGTCCAACAACACATGTTGTATTGGAGATTTAGGCCTCGCTGTTCGATATGACACCGAATCCAATGAAGTCGACATCCCTTTGAACAACCGAGTTGGAACTAAAAGATATATGGCTCCTGAGGTTAATATTTTGACATTGAAAATTCAACGCTGTATCGAATGTTGGGAGAAAAAATCTCTAAGCATTCTTTCAATTGTAGGTTTTAGATGAAACGATGAACATGAATCACTTCGATTCATTCAAGCGTGCAGATGTGTATGCCATGGGTTTGGTATTTTGGGAACTATCCCGAAGATGCAATGTCGGAGGTTAGTTCACAAGTTCACCTTCATTTTATTTGTCATTTGCCTCGGAATTTTTACGAAATGGGATGACTTTGAACGCAGGCATTTTTGATGACTTCCAACTTCCCTTCTACGACATGGTCCCTTCAGATCCAACCATCGAAGAAATGAGAAAAGTAGTTTGCTTAGACCAGCAAAGACCATCCATCCCGAATAGATGGCAATCAGTTGAGGTAAGAAAAGTTATTTTATTACCTCCTTGTGAATGGCAATAATAGTTCATACAGCTAGCCAAGACGTGACTTCATTCGGGTTCAAACGTTAAAAAACCTATGAAACCTTCTCAAGTAACTTTCAACACGTGGTATAAATGACATAAGTTTAGCTTGTCAGACGAAGAAACGAAACAACTAGTAATAATTATTATTGTTGTATCATCAAAATTGGCTAACGTAACCTTACATACTAAAAGATTAGGAGAGTGATTTATGGAAGTCAAGTGTCAGGTAGCTCGTTAAGTCTACACGTAGAAGTTTTATTTATAGACATGAATTCAAGTTTTCAACTAGCACCTCTTCTATTATTATTTATCCAGTTTAGGGTTCTATTAAATATACACTTACGACTAATAACTGAGAGTCAAGTCTGCAGAAAATTAAGCCATTACATTTTATTTGAATCACCTTTAGACAATTTCTGAAATAACCCTCTGTAACATCTAACAACAAGCATCCATGGTGGTGATCATAATTATTGGCACAGAAATGCAATGGTTGTAATAATAATAGCTCGTCATCTTATACATACTCCTGAACTTAACACAACATAATTAATACTTACTTATGGCGAAGTCAATACATAATAATCAACACATACAAAACCTTCAGTATATTTCCTGAGTTTAAACTAATTTGTAAGTCAAACATCCCCAGTGTATTTTACATAATATGATTACAAACAATTTGCTTGATGCAGTCTGTTTACCTTATCTTAACGCTAAGCTAGAAGGTTTAGGTGATCATCGTGTTCTCTTATGTAGAAGTAGACGATAGAACTCTGTTCTACAATGAACGATGATAAGTATTGTGTAAGATTCAAGTCAAGTTGAGTGAGAAGGACGTTTGACAAAGGATAACAGAAGAGCCAGTTCAAACGGGAATGATGACCCGCATCCAGGGACCTACCACATAGTTTTATCTTTAGTCAGCTTAGTCGCTGGAGGAGCCAATGATGGAGAGAATGTAGATGAAGATGTTTATGATGTCCATGTATATATTGAGCGCTGCAAAGATGTATTCCTCCGGAGAAATGGAGTACTTATGTTTTCCTCCGATCATCAGCTGTGTATCGTAAACAAGGTAGACCGAGAACAGAAGGGCTCCAAGGCAGGCGTAGATCAGGTTCAGAATTGGGAATGTGTTCCTCAAGAACATTGCCAAGAATCCAAAGATCACGAGCACTACGAGACAGACGAACAATCCACTTCCCATTGCAGTGAAGTCCCATTTAGTTTGGAAAGAGAAGGCTGTGAGTGACAGACAGATAACTGCGGTTATGCCGACAGCCAGAAGGACAGCGTCAGCTCTGAAATAAAAAATTCAACACATGAAAACCAGGGGAAAGTTTTCTTTGTACAAGTGGTTTAGACAGTTTGACATACTTGAACGTAGAAGCAGCAGTCCCGAGTAACCATCCCTCAGCCAATGTGAAAACTCCCAAGCAGATGAAATTTCCTGGAAACTTCTTTCGAACTCCTTCACAGCAAGCCATAGCCAGCATGGTCACTAGTGTCAATCCCAGTGCGGAGTAGAATGCCCATCTGTTCTCTAAACTCCACTGTTTCAAAGGCTGATGATAGACGAATACAGCTACGAATCCAAAGGTTATCAGCAGCTGCACCATTAGGATACTGTACACTTTCCTAAACATAGAAGACATGACATAGAAAGTTAAGTACCTGGAAATTGAGTATTGATGAATATTTCGTCGTACCTTATGAATGCTAGACGAATAGACTTATCATTGAATTCAAACCCTGAGAAGTCATCATCAGGTTTGTTGTATTCAGGGTCTGTAGGCATTCTGAATCCTGCGGTAGGTGGAAATCCGACGCCCCCACCTGGTGCTGGGTATCCCCCAGGGTAGCCTCCCTGTGGTGGGGGTGGATATCCTCCAGGAAATCCTTGGCCTCCTGGAGGAAACCCGCCCTGTGGATAACCTCCTTGTGGATAACCTCCTTGTGGATAACCTTGCGGTGGGGGTGGTGGATATCCCTGTCCCTGTTGTGGGTACCCTCCTGTACCTTCATTCAAAACGTCTCTTAATATAAAGCTATGTTGAGTTGACTCAAGTACCTGATAATCTCAAGTAAACGCTTACCAAACGCTCCGTAAGCATTCTGATTTTGATTATACGCCATCCTTCCGCCTACTCAACTTCGTGTCACAGAATAGAACTTAGGTGTTGTCTTTCTAAGCAGTTCAAAGTGCTTTTGGATTGAGGTGCGTCTCCAACTGAAATATCAATTTAAGGTTAAGCTATTGTACTTGAGATACCCGGAGGATTTTTATAAGCAGCTCTTACAACTAGGGACACAAGTGTGTAAACTCTCGACAGTTTTTTTTAGAATTTTACATTCCTTACCTACCAATGTAATGCAATAAGATTCTTATTATTATTACAAGTCGAGTGAGCAAGGAACTATGGGAATTTTTATGAAAACACGTCTGCTTTTATGTGCGTTTGGTTCAGCTCCAAACTAAACTACGACTCGGGGGAAAGTGGGAGAAAGCTGAGGAGATTCTTCTAGAGAGCTATTGATCGTTCTAGAAAGCTACATCGGGTTATTATGCTAGCTGAGTATACGTGTGTGGGGTTGGGGAAAACTGGTTAGCTGGTTGGCAGAATCTTCCTCAGTATCTGCTATTGCTTTTACAAAACTCTTTTACCATGAAACCTAAGGCTGACTCATCAGCCCGTGACTTACTCTTGTATGACTTTCTCATCAAAACCAACCCAAAACATTGTCGTTATCAAAAAAACCTACACGGACAACGGATAGACAAGATTATCTTCCCTTAACAACTTGATGATGATAAATATACACTCACAACCTAATCAGAAGCTGAAACTACTTCACAAATTAACTTTGATTAAATTTTATCGTATGAATATGATCTACTATTTAAGAGTCTTTAAGTATAATTCATTAAGAGATTTAAGAATCTTTAGTATAATCCATAATGTGGCTAGAATGGTTACAGATTTAATCCTTAAGAAGGGTGTTATAAGTTCCAATTCATTGAATAATCCATGCATATCTAATCCGAAACAAACCTCTTAAAACAGTAGCAATGAATACTAGCAGCGATTACTGTACGCCATAGTGTACGTACTCAGGAATAAAAAGTATTTAAATGTATTCTTGGAAAGGACTTTAAAAGGTCAATGAAACTGGAATCCAAGCAATTTCGCAACTTATTTATTATAATATGCAAAAGGAAGTATTGATTTATTTCTTACTAGAATTGACTGGAATTTTCTCCAATAAATATTATGAAATCGATAGGAGTCTAATCAATGCATGCACAATGTCTTTGTATATAGTTATATGATTTGATGTCACCTAGAAGAAATTACTCTTTCTTGAATGTTGGAAAATCAGTCGAAATCCAACACCCATTAACAAAAACAGGGTGTATGTAAAACCGGCTGTCTAGATTACGTAAACAATCTGTTTTAGTGCACGAAGTACAATAAAGTACCTAATATTGGCTTCACTTATAATACTTTGCGAGAACGGAAGTAAGAGCTGACAGAATTATAACTGTTTCAGTTATGCAGTACTAGGAAGAGACTGTTCAATCTACAACAATCATTATGAACTAACTTGAAATGAAACTGCGATGAGTTAAGCCATTTGCGTATATTGTAAATAACAAAGACAAACAAATTCGATAAATATGACTCACAAATGAGAAGCGTTATGCGATGACGACGCTTTAGTAGGTTTCAGTTATCTAACGCAAACGACAAATGTTTACGTTCTGCTTACTTTTAGTCAGCGATACTGATGTGGATAACAATTTGAAAAGATGATTAGCAGATAGAGTACAAAACTCTCTTTACCAAACACTAACTGGATTCTCTAAGGATAAACTAAACTTATCCTTGTACATCTGTGGTTGGTGGTTAGTTGTGAGATTTCCAGCAATCCTCTCTTACGAACAGGATGGTTACGTTGAATAACTAGTACGGTGTAGTAGGATGATACAACTATACAACCCACGTTATACTGATTCTTCGTAGTTCTACGCTCCACACACACACACCGTAGCAAACTAACAAGTTACGTAACACAACTGAAAAGCAAGGGGAGATGTTGTAGATTGTATCTAGCAAAATCTACCTAAGTAAATGTAAAATGCATGTGTTTGTGATAGGCATTGTTTAAATTGAATGTGAGATGGAGACAAAATCCACGTCTCATACGACTATGATTCATCATCAAGTTAAATACAAAAGGACATAATACTTGTAAATGTATAGCTCAACTGAATGATGAAGCATTTCTGGAAGTTAGTAGCAAACTGCTTTTGCACTATATATGTGCCAGGATGCAGTTGCATTGCTGCAAAATGCACCGAATGCAGATGTGCAACTTATTGCATAAGTAATAACATCATATGATGATGACTCATCCGAAGTTTCGAGTTTCGTCAATTCAGTTTTCATACAAACTGACTCAATATAGAATAGACTAATAGACAGAAAATCTCATTTTTGAGAACTGTGTGTAAATGATCTTGCTGAGCTGCAATATGCAATTAATTCTTGTTGTTAGATATAATAATTTTTACTCGGACTTCGTAAATTATTACTGCTGTAAACCTACACATCATCGACGACTTCCTTTCATCTTTATAATCATTTTAACTCATTAATTTTCTATTTCCAGACTCAAAAGCTGATGTCCAAATTGATGAAGGAGTGCTGGTATCAAAATGCATCAGCACGGCTCACGGCCCTAAGAGTGAAGAAAACTCTGTCGAACTTCTTAACACCCTGTGACAGAAGTCATGATATGATGGACGTGTAGAATGCACATGCAGCATATTGCCACTACTTTCTTACCAAATTGTCTGACAAGGAAGCTGATTAGACTAGTGAACTTTTACATTACTATTGTGTACATAATTTTTAAGTAAAGGCAATCAAAATTGTATGATAACTGTTTGTCATAAAGCATAAAGTATAAGAACAGATTATATAATTTAGGCTTACTATGAAATCTAATGTACTACAAGTGATGTCTATTTAAAATTGCGTCAGCAATTACCGAAATACCGTAAGACTTGTTAGCTTATATTGCAGTAGGTAGGATATGTGTGGAGTGTAACTTAACAATCATTCATGTCATCTTAAGGAAAGGATATGTAGCGCATAATATTGGGTACAGTATTTGCTAACAATTCAAAATATTTATGAACTAACGAGAGAACTGAAACTTACATTGATATCATAATCAATCTGTACGTTAGGAATGTTAAGATTATCTAAGCTTGGTACTTGATAGCAGGGAAAGAAAGAGGACGCAGATATTTATTAAGTAGTGTTGATATACTTATTTGTACTGTTTACTGTCAAGTTTTCTTGTGAGTTTTAAATACCCGTGTATCTGTGATTACTTCTTAGCTGTAGAAAACTCATGTTCCCAGTTTTACATGATTTTTAGATGATGTCTTCTGAATCTTATAATTCGTTCTTGTTTGTTGAAATGCGTCCCTTTTCTTTCATAGCAATCATAATACGATAAGCAGGCAAGTTTTAGAAATTTTAGACTAGTGTGTGGAAATATCGTATTTCTATATCTCTATTATCCTTCGTTTCATTATGGAAATCCACAGATAAGAGTGTTTTATTTAGACTGAAGTTGGATACCATTTCGCTAAGTGTCTCGCCTAAAATGCTCTCAGCGTTTGGCCAAACCAGAGCTGTGTTCTTTAAAAGTGTTTGCTAATGAGATGGATGGATTTCATAATTGGAAACAAGGAGGTGATTTAATTTCTCCAAGAAAGATGTTGGATTCTTCGACGCTTTCGATCTTCAAACTCATCTCATCAGAGGCGTTATCTAATTATCAATCTTACTCGAAGCAGCAGCTATTTTCTCTATTTAACAGGACAGTTTAGAATAGAATACGACGCACTTTTTATTTCAGTAAAGCTTACAATAAGTTACTTAATTAGTTAGTGTAAGTCATTAGAGAATCACCGTAACAATTACTCACTATACATGTACTTTACACGTCTAACAAAAAGTACCAATTTAATATTATGTAAGTAATTATTCACTGTTAAGAAACGAAAAGGATATATAGTTTAGTCATAAGAAGTCTTAGAACATTAAGCAATTCTTTATAATATCAAAGAAGCATTTATCTAACTATAATAATATACACTTCACCTTCCGAAAACGGAAGGTGTAATTAACCAGATAAAATTTTATATTTGCTTTTACTGGTCCTGTTAATGAATAGAACAAGAAGTGTCGCGAATGCTACTATTATTATTAGATAGGAATACATTTATTAAAATTATAGTCATGATGCTTTAAATATCAATTTACAAATTAACATACTATACCTCAACTAAACCCAAAACTCATCTTACTGATTTTTCTAACCAAAAGAATAGAAATAGAAGATAGAATGATGAAATACAAGAATTCGGTAGAGGTATTTTTGTTACACACTCCTAAGTTTTTGGTTTCTAAACCAAACTCTGTAGACAATATACAGTAAATAGTTTGTAGATTACAAAATGCTATTTGTGTTCTAATACGATCGCATGTTTAATGTTTATACATAATTAAGTTGTAGAGACTAAAGGATAAGATGAAGATCTTGGAATATGGTTAATGATACGCTCGATATTACTTACCAGCTGAGAAGCAAGTCAACGGATAATGGAATGTTCATAAGACGCTGTGTTTTAAAGCTTTTATCACTGCGAGTAATTCTTTCTCCACACAATTGAAGACGGCAACGAAGAGAGGACAGAGAAGAAACTGTATGTTTTTACAGACAGCCCGCCTGCAAGCCAGTTTTGCAGAATGGATGGATTTTTGTATGCATATCCAACGGATATTGTGATGAATGGTTATAAACATATTATGGAATTCGCCGGAATGGAAGTTGTGTAACACATGCTGATTTACTTTTGGTGGATGAAATAATATATATGTGGAGAAATAAAGAAAAATTTGAAGGATGCATTGCAGTGCTTGTTGAATTTATATTTGCAAAAGGAAACTGTTATAGTGCAATGGGGGAAATATTTAGGGGCGACAAGTGTGGAATATTAATTAATTAGCCTTGAGCCTTGGCACTGGCTGCAGCCGATGCGTGAGCAGACGCTGCGCCACCACCGTGTCCACCTGCACCAGCGTTAGCATTGGCACTTGCAGAAGCCGCAGCGTTTGCTCCAGCTCCTCCTCTGCCTCCGCCTCCTCCTCCTTTGGCTGAAGCGTTGGCTTCAGCACTCGCAGCTGCGTTTGCTAGTGACAGTTTGCCTCCTCTGTTCCCTCCATATCCTCCTCCAAACCCCAGGCCTCCCAACCCTCCAGCTCCGGCTCCGGCTCCGGCTTGAGCGTTAGCCTGCAATATTGTCACACAACACTTTCTACCTGGCTACATTCATTTGTATCAAGCTGATAAGGAATATTCAGTAACCTCGGCGCTGGCATCGGCTTCAGCTGAACCTCCTCCATAACCTCGACCTCCTGAAGGACCACCATTTCCATGTCCGAATCCTCCGCCGCCACCTCCGTACCCTCCACCTCCCCCTTTTCCTCTGCCGCCTCCTTTTCCTCCTGCTCCAGCTCCAGCGTGAGCCTGCAAAACGTACACAGTTTCAATTGCTGATGTTGTGGGTTATCAACGAAAATCAAATGTTATTAAAGAAATTAGTACATCAGCCGCTGCAGAAGCAGATGCATCTGAACCTCCATATCCTCCACCTCCAGCACCTCCAAAGCCTCCTGCTCCTCCTCCACAGCCACAGTCTCCGCCTCGGTATCTGTCTCCTCCACCTCCTAAAGCAGCTGCGGAGGCCTCAGCTGAAGCAGCAGCAGATGCTCCAGCACTTCCACCCGCACCTCCATGTCCGTGTTTTTGATGACCAAGGCCAAGGCCAAGCCCTGGGCCGACTCCGTATCCGTCTTTGCGATGACCTACACCTTGATGACGCTTTCCTCTCGACTCACCTGGTCCGTAGTAAGAATCGTCATCTGCATGACGCCTAGTTCGCGACCCAACTGCAAAATGACATCAACCGTTTCATTGAGATCTTTACAGAGCTACTGATTTCTAGGAAATCACAGTTACCTGCGTCTCCAAGTCTGGTGAACAGGGATTTTAAGAAAGTGTTGAAATTGTTCTTACTCTTGAAGATGTTGGAAAAGGAATTCGATGGGACCGATTCGGTTTCGAATTCGTTGGAATCGCTTGGAGTAGCAGGGAGGGGTAGTGGATTTGTGGATGCAAGACTGACAAAGTAGCAGCAGCATATCGCTATTAAAAGCAGCCCTGTTGGACGTGAAAGACTCATATTGATCTTGAAATGTAAAGCTGCTTCGAGTGACTCTTATCTCTGAAGGTTTTGATGCTCTTTATATACCTTGAAAACTAATTTCGGAATTTTTGTTGAATCATCGTAGAACCAGGATAATCGGAACTTTCCATGTTGAGCCGAATCGGCGATCAATCTCTGGAGACAACAACGAAGGAAGCCACGGATTTTTCAATTAACACCAAAAAACCATAAAATGAAAGCTCATCGTAGGACATCTTGTCACTACGAATATGTTGTTGTGTAAGATCATGCATTTTCGTAAGGCGCATTCTTGAGCACCCAACCTGAACGAAACTGCAAGATCTGGAACATCTTCAGTTCATGCGAAACTTAATAAACTAATCAAGTGTGAATGTGTGAAACTCTTGCTGTTGTGGGATGCAACTTCAGGAGACAGGTACTAGCAGTACTGTAGTAGCAGTACTAAACGATCAAGAAAGTAATCTGTGCCTGCTGCTGTCGGACAAAATAATATTCAGCATGCACAATTTTGCAAGAATCTGGTTTTATTTATTTGTTTCTAAAATGCAATACAAGACTTTGCAACTCGTGATAGTAAAGGGAATTAGTACGTTACATATCAAATTCCAGGTTGTAATCCACAAGAGTTGTAGTATATATGTATTATATCTAATATTAATATGTTAGTTTCTTCACATTAATCGTAATATTCCTAAATTAATTTTTAGTGAGTTTTATAGTATAATCATAAATCATTTTAGACATATTATTATGTCTTAAGAAATTTTTACTTCCGATCAAGAGATTTGAAATATTTACGTCACAATACGTCAACGATAAACTAATTAATCTAAATGAACAATATCGTATCTTGATATTCTCAAACCAAGTCAACAAGAAACATATGTGGATACTTTGGCTGAGCAAAAATAAGAAGAAAGTTACTTTTAACCACTCATCGGAAAAATTGTAATAGCAATAATTGTACTACGTGTTTTCATACGAACTAGATCATACTTGAATACACAAATTACTTAACCTTCTTATAAATCCCAATGAAGCCATTGGGAACCAAACCAAAGGTCATTTGTCAAGAATCGAAAATAAAGCATACTTCCTGTTGTCGAGTTTTTTACTGGTCTGTCAGACACCATCTATCATAGAAGGTGAATAATGAATTCATCAAGCGTGGTGTTCTTTCACACTGAAAAACGAATCATTGGTTTAGAAAATTTAGAATAATTTATTGTAGTTCTACAACATGTACCCATTCAATTAGTTTTCAATACCTTTGCTGAAGAAGATACTGTGCCATGCGAATTTGCCCTTGAGATCCAGTAATCGTAATAATCCTCTCGTTAGAGCCGGGATTTGGCTCAGCAATGGTGATTCCAGCTCCTGAGTCTTGCCTAATTCGACGGATTCTAGATCCTCCTTTTCCAATGATGGCTCCAGCATACTACGGAAAATCAATGCAATTTTAATGTGTGAACAGCAATTTATGTGGAAATCGATTTTAATGTGCACAGCAAACTTACATCATTCGGAATGGTTACTTGACATGAAGAAGACATGTCACCACCACCCATCGGCGGTCCACCGGCACCCTCTCCAAATGGTCTCATTCCCAATGGTGGGCCATCGCCATATCCGTTGTCTGAAAAAATAGCAATTTAACTTGAGTCCAAGCTAATAAAGTGAAGTAATAAACTCATAAATCGTCCATAACTGTTGCAAGGATAAAGAATTCAAAACTAACAACCCATTCTAATAACACATGAGAGTAGAGAATTAGCGAATTACTCAATTCTAGATTGAAACTATCCGCAGAATTGTCAGTGCATAGAATACAACCGTAGCTAATTATTAAATGCGACTGAAATTCTGATGTTAGTAATTTTAGTAAATGTATTATAATAGCACGAGAAGGTAAAGACAAAGTTCTGTACCGTCACCTTCCCCGCCTTCGCGGCCAGGTCCACCAAACCCATCTCCACCACGACCTCCTCTGTTTCCATTAGGAGGAAAATATCTCGGTGGAGGGCCACGTCTTGGCGGGCCTACATTTAACGATAAAAAGATCAGTAAAAATAGTTCTCTACTATGCTGGCAATTAGAAATACCTCTAAACAAGTCACCTCCTCCACCTCGTGGTTCTCCAAAACCGCCGTATTCCATAGCATGATATTCATCGTAATTGTGTGGATCATACTTCTCAATTGGCCCTTTGAGTGGGCTCTAAAGTGTACAACATTAAATATTGTTAATTATCTCAAGTCCGTACTAGGTTCATCAATAGTTATTTTCAACGCACACTTACATCATTGCATATAGAGAGCAATAGACGAACAGTTTCGACGCATACGTCTACTGGTCCACTAACAGCAACAACCCTGTCTGTGCTTCGAGGGCACACGTTTCCATACACTTTAATCTGAGCGTTGGTTGTCTGCATTATCAAAAATCATAGCTTCATTCATCATTCTGGCATTGGATTAATTTTTTTATATCTCACCTCGCGAAGCTCTTTGATCTTAGACCCTCCTTTGCCAATGATACTTCCAACCTGCGAGTGGTGGAACAGAACTCGAACTTCCATAACTTCTGCTTCACCTGTTTCACCCCCACTTCCACGATTTTGATCCTGCATTTTACATCACTGACGTAATGAACTGTCAAAGTTAACTAATGTAATAAAGCAACTACTTTTAAAACTCTTACATCGTGAATCAGCTGAAGAACTTGTCCCAAAACATTAATTGTAGTTTCCTGCTCATCTGATCCAATAGTAATCAATCTATAACATCACACATATTTTAAAAATAAGTCCCAGCAACTTTGAAAAACATTTTACGGTATAATACACAACTAGTTAATTCTATCTACTAGTGTAGCTAGCTATAACATTTAAAGTGCGAGAGATAGAATAATAAGAGAAAACCTTCTAAATAAGAACTAAAATGCGGGTGAAAGTACTGAAAGTAGTGAGGATAGAGTGCTTTGAATAAACAAATATGCAGTTCTCAGTACTAGTATCTGGACTCATTCAGTAGTAGATTCAACGTAGTTTGGAATCTTACTATTGGGAACTGTGTTGTCAGTGAGAAAAATTAAACAAGTATATAGCACTGAAATAAAATGATAACGAGGATAAAAATCAATTTTGCTGCTGGGCTGCTTGATTTGCATACAAGAAAAATACACATAAAAAGAAGAACGAGTAGACTGTTACACGAACTTGGAATGAATAAATGGACATTTTGATTGAATGATATTGATATGTGGAGTATAATGTGGTCTAGGGATTTAACGTCACCTTTCAGGGCCTTGACAGTCGGGGACACTAACGTTGGCTTTGTTCTACAACAATCGAGTTGTGTGGTGTAGTTCATTCAACAATTGTGGGACATGGATCGGGAGGAGTGACGGGGCACCACAACAGCCAGAGTAGAAGTTCAAGGGACCAAGAAGAAAACACAAAACGGGACCAGAGTGAGTTATATTCAGCATTCTCATTGATTTTGATTTGTAAATGAGGTTCTATAAAATTCTCAAAGAAATATATATTCAACGCTCTTGAAGTTCTTGCAGGATTCATCGGAGGAGCATTGGTTCATTGTTGGAGAGGGACTGGGCGTAATATAAATTCATTGACTGAAGGAGGAGTAAAATTCCATTGAATGATTGAATATTTTGTAATAAATATGTGTTTGTATCAATAAACGGGCTTTATCAATTAATCGAGCATCGACTTCTCCATCACCAAGACTTACCTCCGTACGTAACCTACTAATGTTCTGCCCTCCCTTGCCTATAACGGACCCTGCAGCCTAAAACAAACCCAAGATAATAATTATTTTCAAAGCCTTAAAACGTCTTCTCTTGTCGAATTCTTAATTCCAAGGCCATAAAATGTTTTACTTACTCTGGAAGGGATGAGGACACGGATTTCATGTCCAAGTGATCGGGGTCTTTTCTGTGGAGATGACATGTCTCTTTCAGCGCCTCGTTTCATCCCTGAAACACAGCAACAGATTAATATTAAAATAAACTCAATCCCACAACACATTACATTTATACTATATTTACACATCAAATCCTCATCACCCAAACAGGCAAACACCCCATCACCAAAATCTTATCTTGCAAACCTTCATCCTTTTAAAAAATGCTACAGCAGCATCAGCTTTCCAGGCTACACATTCAAATATTACAACGCAAGCATAACAGACTGATAAATAAAGTAAATAAGGATTAGTAGTAAAGTGAGACAAAGTAGGAATACTCAACGAACCTTTAATCTAAGGAGAAACTCAAAAAACAATCAAAACTCAGGTCAGAGAGGGGAGAGCCAGTAGCACCCACAATTTGCCCTCTTCCTCACTTTCAAACGCTTTAACAAAAAACATCGTTTCATCAAACAAAACTCCTACTCACATTATCTTCTAAAACGAAATTTCAAATTCTAAGCGCATCATCTCTACACACTCGAACAGATAATAAGCCAACACCTACACAATATTCCATACTCCATACACTGTCATTAGCTAAATAATGAACTACATACTACACTACGTACAAAAGATTTTGAAAAGTTACAAATTACAAATATAATCAGCAGAAGAAGAAGTCAGCACCAACAGGAGCAAGAAATCCGCAACTAAAACCAATACCATATTATACCCATTATTAGACTACACTTCCAAATATTAATAACACTATAATTCATAATTTTATTATTAACAATATTTGATACTCCAATTCCGCTTTAAATCGATTTTACTAAAACACTTCCACGTCCACGCGTACTTCAAGAAGCCACCCGTCTAATGAAAACTTTACAATTGATAATTATACCTGAAATATGAACACTCACCGGTACATTACAACGAGTTTATATAAAGACCTCTGCCGTTGCAGCAAGAAGAGCGTTCAATTATTGTAACAAACAGCAAGTGACAATACGACACGTAACGACACACCATGGGCTGCACAAGGACGCTAACTAGATTTTTCCGCACTGCTATTAGAAAAATGGATGTTTTTGTGTATTGTCCACTCCCTGTTGAAAAGTCACTCACCACCACTGCACGTAAGGTCTAATTAAATTAAATTAATCGGCTAGTAAGGTGGATATCGATGGGTGCACAGGATTACACACACACACATTAATAGGAGCACTGCTACTAACAGTAGGAGTACTAGCAGTAGGGCAGCTTAGAGAATTGGAAGCATCAAACCTGTTTTAGGCTGACACAAAGCTGAGTTTTTTATGTTTTGGGTGTTTGGAGTTTGGAGTCTTCGGAGTGGTGGCAGTGGCAGTGTTGGTGGTGGTGGTGGTGGTGAATGGAGGGAGGGAGGGAGGACGGAGGAGGAGGGAGCGTGGCGGTGGTGGTGGTGGTGGTGGTGGCTGTTCAGCATTGCTTTCCACTCTCCAGGCATAGATGGCTTGACATCCCTTTCTCTCGTCCCTGGAGAAAGTTCCAAGACTTCCAGGACTTCCAGCATCAGTTCTTCCACTGGGGACGTATGACTACACAGTAGTATGGAGTATGGAGAGAAAGGAAATCGGAAACTGTGATGCAGGAAATAGTTGGAAGTTGGAAGTTGGAAAGTTGGAAGTTTGACGGATTTTTACGGTTAAATCAATTTGATTAAAAGCATTCTTGGCATCTACAACCGTAGCATTGTGAATTGTGGGCACTTTTCCTTGTTTTTATTTTATTTTTTTCATTCTGTACATTTTGCATTTAGATTGTGATTGCACTAAGGCGAGATTGGGAATAAAGGATTAAATTAAACACAGTTGAATTGTTTGTTTAAACAAATACAAACCGTAAATTAGAGACATTGAATGTGCTGGCGAACTCTGAACTGGGTATATGGGATTCGGATCATTTAAAAGGTTGTGGATTCAGAGAGACAGAAATGCCGATGGTTCTTTTGGAATTTAGAAGGTACTAAAACTAAGGTTTATTTTGTGGTGGTCCATTTGGCGAAGCTGTGCGAGATGTGATAGGGAGATGCGAAATAAATACTTTTGGTGGGTTTTATAGGATGTAGGACATCGTAAAATATTTGTTTCTATTCATATAAGCGTGCATTTCGAGGAAATTCAAACCAGCTTATATTCGAGTCAAATAACATGTGGGCAAATGGAGAATGAGGGTTTGTGAAATCTGAATCTCTAGATGAGAGTCAGTCTGAGTGATCTGGGGATGATAGTGTCCTGGTAGATTAGAGATTGAAGATCTGCATGGGATTCTGCACAGGAGGCAATATGAGACGGTATTCATTTGAATGAAAGATCAGGTTCGTTGCTTGCAGTTCCAAGAAGTTAATGGTGTGCAAAGCCAATTCTGACATTGCTTTGAAATAGTAAAGAGACTTGCGATCCATATAACTGATATCATCATTACCATATTATCTTTCTCACCGACAAGCAACACGGCATGCCTTGCTTGTAGTATTTTATGTTGCTTAATAATGTTGCACACTTCTGCACAGAATTAAAACCTTTGGAAAAGATCATTGTTCACTACTCAGTCAGGGAAATGTCCTGGAATGAAAATGCTTTCCTAATTAATTGGAGAACATTCTTCCCAGCTGGTGTTGAAAAAAGATTTCGGAGATCTTACTTCTTTATTATTGAGAAGGCATTTATGTTGTGACTGTGGCTGTGTGTGTACTTCTTGTAGCTTGTAAGTAAGTAAGTGTTGTAAGTTGTGAATCTTGTTCGTGTCAGATTTAGTGCTAGACCAGATGGGATGCATTAAGACATTAGGAGTAATAATAATTGAATGTTGTAAAAGAACCATGAATGTTATCAATACGAGCCTTTATTTTTAAGAAATGCATAGTGAGCAGCATTTTTGGAGGTTTGCACAAGATGGGATGACAAATAAATCACATTGCAGATCCACCAGCGTTTCGATTTACTTTTTATTGTACTATATATCGTAACTTTACATTGATGAATGACATGTGACAGTTATGCCATATAAATTCACGTATCTCGGTGCTTTCACTCATTCGCTCTTTCTTTCGTATCCAACTAAAGTTTGTATAATATAATGCTCAAATTCATAGCTCAGCATGCACACATCCTGTGCCAGTAAAGTCAACTTTAACAAAACAAGGTTGTTGAATGAATGTGTAACTATATACTTAAGTAGTTATAAATGAGAAATAAACCGAATGCCTACACACATTTTGAAATTATCAAAGGTTAATATAATATGTCTTCAGACTCATTAAACTTTCACCATCACACTTATAAGTACATTTAATTCTGAACCAGAAACATTTAGATGTTTAAATCTAAGCTTATGCTATATGAGAAATGATAAGAGACATTATGTGCAACATTAGAAAGATTAGCTTCTATCCACAATAATAGAATGAATCTTCGCCTAAAACTATCACTCTTGTTATTAACCTAGAATGCCATATGCCGTTAAAAGAGAACATGAGAATGCCTGAACATCATTTTACGCCCAACAGCTCAAGATGACTGAGTTTTCAGAAAACTCTTAAACTTTGAAACGTGCAGATTGTCTGGCTAAAAGAAAGTTGTTTTCAGCTTATTTTATATCTACCACGGATGACGGGAAAGGAGCCAATATGCTCAAAAGTGAGAAGAAACTCTTATTCCTGCACTGTGAACCGGATATGCACTTAATGGGCCATCATAGGAGACCATCATGCATGCTGAATGCTTTTAGGATCTTCCTTTTATCTTCTCTCCTCAAGCCTACAAGTGTGAGATGGATTTTTGCTGAGGGCATGATTGTTCATGTGGTAGTGTTTTAAACGAACACCACTACACGCCAAACAGAAATGAAGTTTTAACTTTCCTTGGCTGCAGGTTCAAATATTCAAGAAGAAGAATCCTCCTTAAAATATTTTCTTTGTGAATTCCCTTTAGTAATATTGATGATATTTCTACTCGTCAGTGATTCCTGCAAGTAATTGAATGTTCTTCCACTTGCTTAAAATGCCATGAATGCTAACGAATAAGTTGAAACACTGATTATATATCTCTCACTCGTTTTTCGTAACCTTACTGTTCATATTATACTTCGAAACTCAACACTTTGTATTCAACAGTGAAGAAGAGGTGACATAAAGTATTATTGCAGGGTAATTTACGGCATGATTTCCTTTGGCTTTCTTATGCTGACATCTCTGCTGGCAGCCTCTCTCATTGCTGCATAATGAGCACGAATGCTGATATTGTTTCGGACATCCGTGGCTTCCTGGCCTATTCTTGTTGATCGCAGCGATGCAGACCTTCCAACTTGTCTTGGAGGCTCTTGTTTCAAAGCAGCTTTCCTGTTGATCTCAGATTGCACAGTGTCTCTCGCAACGTCTCGTGGAGTCCGGAAGGTAGATGACGATGATAAACTGGTGTCGGGATATGAATAGTCGAAAGTCCTCGGTGCTCGGAAGGTCAACGGTTCTTCCAAGTCTTGATACACAGACCTAATTCTTTCTTTTGTGAGTCCCATAGAAGTTAAGTTGGACGGTCGAAGGCTTGTTCCGTAAGCCCTTCTGGATGAAGTTGTTAATGGTTCATCTTCTTCATCCAAGTAGGGAGACCTCCTGGTGTAACTTCTTTCAGGGAGCGGAGAAGGGTATCGTTGTAACAGTGGACGGCGGTCATAATCATAACTTTTGAAGAAATCTGAAGCACGACTGGTGGGCTTGGAAGTATTCAATCTTTGGAGAACTGACTCTGCATCTTTCCTGATTTGCCTAGTTTTCGCTGAGAATTCGTCCATTTCTGGAGAGTCGATGATTTCATTGAGAAGATCACTGCTTCGTTTCTTGGGGCGGATTGGAACATATTCCTCAGGTTCTTCGTCATCATAATCAACTACCGAGTAGCTGGTCCGTGATCCCGGTTGCACCATCATTAGACGCTGCTGAGGTAGTACCGCAGAATTTGGGACAAGTGTGTACCCATATGGCACCGCACCACCTGCAACTTACATTAATACACAGGTTAGGATTAATTTTATTTCATTTAATATTTGTTTACAACTTCACAGGTGACTAGCTGTCGTCCCCACAGGCAGTTGGGAAGAAAGTTCAGGAAGTTAACTTTTACTTTGTATTTATTCAATGGGACTGAAGTACATGTGCCTACCTTGATATGGCAGCATGTTGACCGGAGTGATGGGAAGACCAGGCTTAATGAATGAAGTTGGTCTCTCTCCGTAGAGTCCTTGTCTAGTGAGGCGAACGTCAGGAACTGAATAAACTCCGGATGGAACAACTGAATAACTGTTCATGATTTTGTTTTGGCTGCTTTAAGATTCTTCCTTTGATGATGTTCTGGTCGGGCAAAAAATGGCTAATTGTATTGCTCGCTTTATCGAAACAACAGGCCAAATACCCTGCCTTCTGTCTGTCACTTGAACTTTACGGATATCGAGACTGTAGCTTTGCGTGCCTAATTTCTAAAAGCTTCTAGTAGTATTAACACTAGTAGGTTTAGGTTTAAAAGTTTAAATGGTTTAAATTTTAAAAGCTAAAGAAGTAAGTAAAGCAGAGATAGATAACCTAACCTAATAAGAAGAGCTCCTATACTACTAAAGGGTATAGAGTGAAAGCAATCCTAAATCCTGATTACTCTAAAACATGCGAATTTTGTGGAGTTAAGAAGCTAAATGAGATGATAGCTCAGTATGTCTTCGAAAGTAGGGCTTTCTTGTGTCAGACAAACAGACATGAGACCTCAGAGTCGTATCGTTCTTCTCATCATTCGTTCATCTCTTCCTGTTGAAGATTCAAGTGAATCGCCTATATTGAGTGTGTAGGTAGGCATTTATTTTCCTCCTGTACTGGTTCACACAGATGTAGCCCAGCAGCCGAATCGGCAAATATCGTAATCCTACAACTACTCTCAAAGATATTCATGAGTTTGTCGAGCTCTTTGAAACATCAGTTCGAACCAGCTTAGGCTCGGAATCACTGAGGCTGAGGTGGCAGAGCACAATTCCCTATACAAGAATGCAACATCTTTATTTTTACTTTTTGGCATGTGCTCAATACTGCTTTTTATTTGAGGGAGTAAGCCCTAGTAAAACCAACTATTACACCGAGTCTGCGTTTCATTATGATAAGGACTCTTCCCGAAGCATACGGTCTCACAAACTGTAGAAGATTTAGGAAGCATCCCAACATCCGGAACCTTGTTTGTCCATTCACACAAGGCTGAAGACAGAAATTAGCGTGGAGCTAGAAAAAATGCTTTATTTTTTGGCTGGAGAAGGCTTCACCATTCATTTTTGTTTTCGGTTTTTGAAAGCTATTGTTTTATTCGTATTTCTGTACATGTGCCCTTTGTACTCTCAAGCACAACACAAACTTCCAAAAAACAGAGCAATCAAATCAAACAAACGCTTAAAAATCAACAAAAATATCTCATTTAAGTCAACTGTTTGATCTCGTGTGTAAGTGTATATTTGATTTCTTGATGTGAACAACAGGTTACCCAAAGGATTTTTTGTTTTCTACTAATACAAAAAATGTACTTAATTCTGACGCAGTGGAGGTTCATTGCAGCTTATATAATATTTCAAAAAAATCACACTTAACCAAGGACATTATATTTCCAAACACATACTTACCCCTTTTACTCCTACTGCAGGATGAATCCATAGTTAAATGTATGTGTTTGCTTTAAAATCCACATGGATAATGTGTTTCAATCATCACCTCGCTCTGAAGTAAATCTCCCTAGTAAGCTTATGCAAGCAATGTACAAATATACTTTTTTCAGAGAGATCTTGACATTCAGCCTGAAAATTACATACAACCTGAACTTCGATAAGCCTCTTGTAAACGGAGATTTATATCTGTCATTTTAATTATGCTTTGAGGTCGCAGCAAAACTAACAAGTTGAGTGAATTGCTGAAACACCCATGGCTCAGTAACAACACATTCCTACGCAATTCGTGAATTCATGAAAAATTCTAATTTTAGAGTATCCTACTCGTTATAAACTTGCATGCAAACTTCTATTTCTTAGTTGAACTTATTTTACGAGTCCTTATCCACTTAAAGTTTTAGTTATCCTACTTTCTTGACGAATATCACGCACAAACATCCTGCAAAAAGTATTAAACGCTTGTCTTGAGGTTAGATGCCCAGTTTCTGGATTTCAATCTAGATTTCTCGATCTGTTTGGTGTGTGATTTCAATACGACACACCGTGTAATTTTGGGAAGTTGGAGCATTGTTCATGGCCATGGGCTTTCTACTTTTTCCTCCAGTCTCCCAGTCTCCTAGTTCCAGACTGCTTTTTGCTCCCTCACATTTAAATGTTTTATGCACAAAGGTTTGTAATTTAATGCGGATGAGCAGTTGTCTCGCTTCCAGCTTCCTTTTACTTTTAGTGTTTGCGTGAGGTTGAGGTGTATATTTATATTCTCTTCTGTCACTAGCTCCATTGTAAGTTACCTTGAAGAGATAATGCGGATAAGAAAAAGAAGTCTGCTCCTCAAACGCATTCCCTATGGCTTTTGCTTTCGTCGAAATTTTATTCTCGTCAGCCGCACCTCAGAACATTTTGATCGTTACCAGACTACAAAGCAAACTGGATCTCCGGAGTATTCGGTATGATACATGTCTGTGTTCCAAATCTAATTGTAGGAGTAGAGAGGTGCTTTGTACGTTACTTCATTGTGTTGAAGACAAAACGTGCTTAATGATCCTTACTGGTTCGCAGACTAATAGAAAATCTTGTTGGTATTTAGTGGTTCAGGTTCCAGTTAGGATCTTTTAATTAATCGAGAATGAAACAAAATTCTTTTTGAGGATATATATATAGTCCTTACTATGGACGTTTGATTGTGTGATCCATTCGAATACAACTTTTTCCACATTCACTCAAACCTTGTAATTTTTTCTTAGTTTCCTGAATGTCTAAAGTTATCAACATGCATTCTGTTCTTTCTGTTTATGACCATTTTTTAGTTATTTTCTGAATGTTGATTTTACGGGAGTACTACGAATAGATTTTTAGGGTTCTGTTTTGAAGTCACTGGATGCCAATGAATGTCAATCATTTTTGTTTTGAATGAAACTTACGACGTATGCAGAAACATCAATCAAGCAAAAAGCATGGCAGTGACAAACGACTCTGAGTTTCTTGTGTGTTTTACACCACGCAATTTTGTTACTAAACCATATTCGTATTATGTGGTTTTAATACTTTTGTCTCATATTGCACACAGATGCAATATCGTTCGTATAATCATACCGATGCATTAACGACTTGACACACGATCTCATATGCAGACTGAATCCTTCTCGTGCGGGATGCGTTGAGAAAAACTAGTTGTTTTAATGAAGTTTAAATCTAAAAATAACTTTTCAAAGAACAGAGAACAATCAATGATGACAAAAGTAAAAATCTGCCGCACATGTAGGGTGTCAAAACTTTATTATCAAGTATTTTAGAAACATGTTTATCATTATAGTTATAAGTTTAATCATAACTTTCAAATGGACTTACAACTATTAAATCAGAATCCTTAAAACCACCCGACTCGTTGTCTCTCCGTTACTCGAATGATCTCCAATGATTTAACGTGCACGACCATCAAGCGACAACTATTTCAAATGAAATTAAAGTTATCAGAATGTCTCTTTTCTATTTGGCGAAGTAGTTGGTTGCTTGAAAATATTTGCAGCTGCTCTTATAAACTCTTATTTGCACTCGAACCCGGAAAGTTACTATTATTTTTACAACATGTAAAGTGTCTTCCAAAAATATACATTAAAAATTGAGTGAAACTATCCTGTGGCTGAATAAATCATTGGAAGGTCAACGATTATATTTAAGTATGGAAATTTAAAGCATATTGAATTTTAAGACTGCATGTTGACGTCAACCAAAGCTATAAACGATTCCCACAGCCAAATAAAGACAGCAAATAAGAACTTCAGTCACTAAAATGTACTAGAGTTATGACATGACTCCAGTATGTTCAGTCGGGTTCGGGTGTCCATATGAAAGCTTCAGCAACCCATGTACTCGAAATTCGCGTGTACAAAATTTAAGGTGACCAGTTGGCATTTTGTAATACAATACATTCTATCAATCGTCCCAGACACCAGACCACTTGTTTTTAACTATGAAAAAAGGTATCCCAAAGATTTACTTATTTCACGCATTTTTTGTTCTCCAAAAACATATCAAATTTTTAATATTGAAAAGATTTAAATAATATTTTTATTTGAAATGAATATTGTAGTTTATCAATTAAAACCGTATTCATTGTCTCTTCAATTTTTATACGGAATTCTCGGATTTTTTACACTTTTTTGTGCAAAAAGTACAATATTTTTTAAAACACATTTTTGTATTCAAGTTATTACTGCTAATGATATTTGCACCCAATCGCATCCTTTTACGGTATTTGTATCCTGCAACCCCAAGTGTTTGCATCCAACTGGCCACCTTAAATCCCTAAATTGATAAGTCTTAAGTGAAATGAGTTCAAAAGCAAATCATATGTACAGACAACACTAAAGTTTAGGAGTTGCAGCAGCCCAACCTCTTAGCAAGGGACTGCGGGTCACTCTCTTTCCAATCGTTTCCACGTGGAAGCCAATCTTAACCAAGTCTTCATGATTGCATATTCTGCGTCCATCAAACAGAAACGCCGGCTTCAGCATCGAGTCATAAATTTTCTGGTAATCCAAAGCCTGTCCAAATCCAAATGTATTTTTACAATCATCAAGTCACTCAACTCTTTGCATTAGATGAAAAAGAATACTACAAAAAAACTCACAGTAAACTCATCCCATTCAGTGCAAATCACAATTGCATGAGCACCACTGGCTGCGCTGTACGGATCGGAATGGATTTTCACAAGCTCTTGGACTTTTTCAGGCTCATCAGTTACATGCACTGACGTCAGATCCGCTATTATCTGCTTATCTTCCACCTGAAAAAAGTAAAATTAAGCCCTACTGATTTTGTTTGCGTACATCAAACTTATTATTGTTGAGTTAATGGGATGTACGTAATAAGAGCAGACTTGACATTACAAGGTGACGTACAGTGCAAATCTTGTTTTCATACCTTAGGATCATACACGTGGAGCTTAGCTCCTTCCTCCAACAAATACTTGGAAATGTAAATTGCAGGAGATTCTCTGGTATCTCCTGTGTTTTTTTTGAAAGCGAATCCTAACATTGCTATGTTTTTATCGGTAATAGTGTTGAACAGTCTCTCCACTATTTTGCCTGCGAATCTGGATTTCTGGTATTCATTCATATCAATC
Source organism: Isotomurus pseudopalustris (assembly GCA_034698685.1). NCBI lineage: Eukaryota > Metazoa > Arthropoda > Collembola > Entomobryomorpha > Isotomidae > Isotomurus > Isotomurus pseudopalustris. The sequence continues at coordinate 48,251 of JAQGBV010000110.1, forward strand.
ACCTGGATGAAAAAAATCAGAATTCTGAAGTACTTAACCAAATACAGAAATACATCATTAATAAAATAATAGTTACTTGTTGCCAGTAAGCTGCAACTTCAGGAAGGTTAAGACATTCGCTGATGTACACCAAATTAAGCAAATCCTTCTGAAAGCAGCTTCCTCCGAAGCCAACGGAAGCTTGAAGGAACTTAGGACCGATTCTTGAATCCATCCCGATGGCTTTTGCTACTTCTTTCACATCCGCCCCAGTTGCTTCGCAAACAGCGGAAATGGCATTGATACTTGAAATCCGCTGAGCAAGGAATGCATTGGCTGTCTGAAAAATTAATTATATTTCATTTACTATCCAGTCCAATCTGGTTGAATTATAAAAATGAAACATGACATTACAAGCTTAGAGAGCTCAGATGACCACGTATTAGTGGTGATAATACGCTCCCTTGGAATCCAATGAGAATACACCCAGCATAATTCCTCCAATGCCTTTTGACCTTGGGGTGTTTGTTCACCTCCAATCAAAACTCGATCAGGGTTCATCAAATCATTCATAGCTGTTCCTTCAGCCAAGAATTCGGGATTGGAAAGCACCTAATAGAGATTCACAAACGCTATAAAATATTTGCATATTGCATGATAGCATTCCACTCCGAGAATCGTTGAAATATTGTAATTTTACTTGAAATTCAATTCCAGGCCTTGTATTGGCCTTCAATATATTCATTATACTCTCAGCCGATCGAACGGGAACTGTGCTTTTCTCAACCACAATTTTGGGTCCTGTTGCAACTGAGGCTATATGTCTTGAACATGCTTCCACGAATTTTAAGTCGGCTGCTCTTCCCTATGAATTCAAACAACTGCAATCCTCATGCATTTCTTAGAATTATTA
>JAQGBV010000111.1:0-49061 GCA_034698685.1 Isotomurus pseudopalustris
TACATTAGTTGTAATCTCATTACTTCTGCATCAGTTGCCTTCTTTTCTCTAACTTTGATTCAGTGGGAGTATAATCCTACAAAGTTTAGTCAGTAAGAAGAAAGTCAGTATTTTCTCACTCCATTTGACCCTTGGCATATTCCGGTTATCACATGGTAAATTAACAGTGGTTACAAGAAAACTTTCTGTACAAAAGTTTATCCGTAGCCCAACTTCAGAATCGCAAGTTAGTTTGCTACTTCAAGACTCTAGCACAGGTTGATAGAGGATAGACGCAGTAATTATACGAATTGTAAGCGAGGAAAAGAACACTCGAATCGTGTTCTGATTTCTAATTTCTAATTTGAATTTTCGAATGCGAAGAAAATGCTTTAGATATTTAGTATCAGACGCGAAGTTTTTAAATTCTCACTGGGACTATTAATAAAGTTATTCATTGGGTATATTATGCTGAAGCAATCAGAAGAAATATAATCTCAGCAGGATTGCCGACATTGTTTGTTGTACTAAAATGTATCCATGTGGAGCTGGCGGCTATGTTTCCCCGTAAAACTTTCTCCTGCTTCTGCTTCCTAGTTTATTTAGACTGGCGTTCTAATCTCAAGTAGATATAAGTTTACAAAGCATTGTTGACCTTCCATTATTAACTTTTTACTGATAGAATTAATATTGAACTTTCGAAAAAACTAACAATTTTCTGGTATTGAACACGAATTTTCCAATTTGAATTCTCTGAATCGAATTTTCCGACTCACAGGACCCTGCTAGTAGGAAGGAAGAAGGCTGAGTAGAAAGCAAATGCTGCTGACACTACGGAAGTAATTAAAACTTCGAAAGTTTTCTCTGCTGTCGGACTGGAAAAGTTCAAAAGATGCAATACTGTGCGGATGATTGACAAAAATAATCAAACTGAGGAAGTTTTCATTTTTTCTGTTTTTTTTACTTTTGACTTCACGTCCGGCATTGAAAATACATCAGTATGCAGTGAACTCACTGCTGCACTACTAGTGATATTAACTACAAATTCTTATTCATCCCTTACGTTGTCGCAGGCAAACTTTTGCTTATGGCAGTCAGTTTGGTGAGACGAGATATTTGGAACTTTCTCATGAGCCACAGAAGAGTTCGTAAAGAAAAATAAACAAGAAAGTCATCAACGAAGGAATTTAGAGTCAAGAGACTATTTAAATCTGTTCGGTTAGACATCGAAATCCCTTGGGAGTGCTAAAATCCCTCTACCATTTCTGTCTTCGCAGTCTGCAGTCAAATCTCACTCGTCCACTTACTCTCCATGTACACCGAGCAAACAAAATATTTCGTAAATTAGTCCGAAATTGTACCCAACCGAGAATATTTCCCCTGACAGTTCCTTTCATCTCCTCTTGTCAAACAGACGAAGAATCCAAAAGAGACTTAAAGAAAGTAGAATTTTCACTCTATTAAGAAAACTGAAGTTCTCTGAGGATTCCCTGCTGGTAAGTCAATATCATCACCACATCCCCACAACCAACCAACCACGACTACGAACCAACTTGGAACAACCACCAAAGACCAAACTAGACCACATTTTCTTCTTTCCATTAAACCTACGACTTATCTTACGGATGTGGAATGGGCACACAAATTCCCACAAGGATTTGTCCCATTGGCTTGGCTTCTTCTTTCACTCACTCCATTTCATGTGTCTCCATTTGTCTTCCGAAGGAGATTCTTGAATCTTGAGTTACCAATAGTCGAAATACAGTGGAAATCTAACGGCTAAGGGGATTCCGAAATCCACACACACTCAACTACCACACAAAATCCAGAAAGCTTCACTCTCCCACCAATTTTTCCAGTTATCTTTGCTTTTCACCAAGAGAAAAAGTAGCTTTCTCCGTCTCGCAAATTATATAAATGCTCTCACTCAAGAGGTGAGATGCTCCCATCAAACTTTGGAAGCCTCCCTTCACTCACAACGCACAAAAGTGCTTTTTCTCCCCTAAATCCAATTGAATCTTGCATCCACATAAATCAACTTCAACCTCAAAAAACACTATCACACTACCAGCTATTGTGCTCGGAGTTAGCTTTCCAACTATTCTAAACCTGCTTTACTGCTTCCCTGCACTCTGACAGTGAAAGCACACACACACAATAGTAGTTTATGTAGTACAAAAGACCAAAAGTTTTGATTTCATTCTTTCTCTTGTATGTTATACTTTCTCCTCTGTGCAATTCAATTTCATGCACACTTCCTAGTCAAATCTCGAGTTCGTTTGCACGCTTGAAATACGAGGCTTTCCACTGATGGAATATTTCATGATGACTACCACACTCATTATTTCACAAGGCAAACTTCAAAAATAGGTCATGTCGTAGTCATACAAAAGATATGGAAAATCTATTTTGGTGGTCTACTTCTTAAGATTGATTTACTTAAGCTTTGACAAGTAAAGTTTCAATGCTCCCCAAAAACATGAAAATCTCCGCTGTCCCATTTAATACAATCTCTCCACGTATGACGTACTTGTCTTGTCCTTCTCCAGCGGTCGACGGTCGCCCATCTCGACCATTAAGTGGCAAGTCGGATCGATTATAGAGAAATAAGTAAACAAAGGCAAACCCAATTAGGACCACACGCTGACCAAGTACTAACAACACACAAGCACATCACATTAGAGTAAACGATGTAATAGCTACGGGAGAGTCAATCAGACTCAAATTTAATAAAGACAGTAAAGAGTCCCTTGGGAGGTTTTCAAAGGGGAAAAAAGGAAAGAAAGTTGAGTAAAAAAACCTAAAGGAGGGACTGAAGAAAACGTCTTGGATATTTTGTCGAGGAAAGAATACTAATTTCTTTCCACATTGAAAGAACCACACAAGAGAGAGTCAACCAGTAGACACACGGAGTAAATTGTACACGAATAGCTACAGCAGAGCTCCAAGTGAAAGTTACCGTGTCTAATGTGACGACAAGTGTAACTGTTGTGCAAGTTGTTTTCTTTTGTACCACCTGCAGTTGTTTCCAACCATTTTGCCAGCTCTGCATTGGGACCTGTTCCCTGCAATTGTATGTGATATATACAATCAGCAGTTTTTTGTGGAAAAGCTTTCTTTTCACCTACTCAAAATTCAAACCAATGAAAATCAAGTCTCCAGTTAATGACTAGTCGCATGAGAGGTTATATGAACGATTATGAGAGAGCAGTCGGTTGAATGCAGAAGACCTTTTTGAAGTTTCCAATTAATTGCATCAAGTAAACTCATTTTCTTGTATTGAAGACTGCTTCATGGAATTATCACTGGCTTATGTGATGTTTTACACGCGCTTACAAAATACTTTTGTAACTTCTAAGTACTCTTGTGTAATTTCAAATTGAAACAGATTTGTGTCATGTCAGACTCATGTTAGTTTATGTTCCAAAGAACAATTCAATTTTTATTTTCGCACCGTTGAATTCGACATGAATTTTGCACATGAAAAAATCTAATAGGCAATTACTCACATCAGCTTGAAAACACAAGATCTGTCGACATTCTTGAAATATATATTATTACGATAATTCATAATTGAAAGTATAAAAGTACTTAAAAGTTCGCCCACGGGTGTTAATCTGATTAAGGTTGGCAATTTATTCTTTGCACAAAGAGTCGGCTGATTTTGTTAGAAGTAGTTTACATTTCGTAAGAAACACACCGTATTTCTGCGCTAATAAGCTTGAAGTTTATTTATTCCAAACTACCTAAGCATTTATTTACATTACACAAGTCCCATCCCCCGTAATTCATAATCACCTTTCTGGTTAATACCTCCCTAATCTAAATACTAAACGCGTAGAAAACTAAAACTTATGCAAGTTGTTTATTAGACAAGTTTTCTGGTGACGGGTAAAAGTTACCGTCTGAACTTACATCCGGAGACTTGTTCACATTTTGCTAGCATGTCCAACAACTTCATCTCTCAGACAATTGAGCCTTACAAAAGAGATGGGAATAATATCCTCCCTACTAGAGATGACAGTGTTTCGTAAAGTCTAATTGGGTTTGTGGAAATCTTTCTATTGTGTTGTAAATCCTGAAGCACCGCAAATCCTGGATAACAATAGTGATTCCGATTTTCTACTTGCGGTTATTATTTTCACAAAGCAGGTCTTTCAACGATACTGGAATACGGGGATACAATCGGGTGGAGCGGAAGAAATACAATAGCGAATTAGTAAGATATATCTGAGCATATACGAGTTGTATAAATAGTAAGACGTTATCTGTAGTTTAGTGTCTACAGACGCACACTATAGGATTTACAGACTGTCCTTCACCGTCTGCCTACACAGAGGTTGTAATGAGCCTGGAGTGAAGTTTATCTCGTTGATCTATCAACGGATTTTCTATTGATTTTGCCCGAATGAGTGTACACAGAAACATGGCAGTAGTCAACTGGTAATTAATTTGCATCCGAATGCTGTCAGAGAGTAGGTGGAAGAGTCCTCGTGAAGTTCTTACGTACAGTGTAATTCATCAACCAATGCACGAAGAGCCTCTTTCCTCCAGAAATCATGCATATTCATAGAACTGAGCTAAATCCCAGTTTGAATAGTGACGTGTATGAGACTGTCTGTATGTGGCATGGGATAAATATAAAGCCACTGAGTATTCACCATCGATCAGAAAAAGCCCTTTGGTGACTTTCACTCTTCTTACGGTTAAACATTTCTGACATGGCTTGAATGCTTTCTCCAGTGAAAGAAGACTGAGTGACAGCTTTTATGTTGGAGAAAACAAGGAACATTGCATTGCATACACTTGATTAGATTGCTTTGATGGCTGAAACATTCTTCACAATGATGATGAACAGGAATGACAGGTGAATTGTATTACATTCTCTAACGATGCATAGGAACACGTCAGCGCCCTGCGAGGCGACCTACGTGTGAACCTTTGTTTTAGTTCACTCCCTGTCATACTTCCATATTGAATTATGAGATTAGAATGAGAGTGAAATCAATATTCACGTTCAGACTACTCAGAGTGTTTAGGTTACAAGTGTATGTGATTTTAGTTTCCATTAGCTTTAAGTACATCGTGCGAGTTCATATTAGGCAGGATAAAGTTTGACAGAATGAAATAAAACGATACACTTACGCTTAAGGCAGAGTGAAGTATTCCTATTAGTAGTCACTACGATATTGAAATCAGGTGCACATTGGCATTTCCTTGTAGACTGGTTACATAATAAATTGTGTCCTCCGCATGTTTTAGAGCACGAATCCCCGACGGAAGATCCAATTACTTCTTCTGAAAAATAAAAAAGAGTGATACTTTCAGTATACATCCTTGTCATTATCATAGTTGAGTGGAATTTTTTTACAGTACGTAACACTCAAAAGAGTTGTGTCAAGTTTATTCTACTTCACAGAATTCACGTAAACAGGAACACAGCACGAGACAACACAAGCTCTCTCGCCTACAGGGAATGGGCACAAAGCAGGAAATATTTATAATCGAATGTCATGACTGTCAAATAAACATTAGAAATAAAAATTATTTATCGCAGGGCATATAAAGCATAAATAAGCCTGTTATAATTTACGATGGCGCAGGATAGGAAAAGCACGTAATAAAAAAATCAATTTCAAGCGGCTCATGATTCTCGTATGTGATCCGGACTGGAAATGTAATTTGTAGTTTTAAACATAAATCTATTACTCTTGTGGTATTTGCATAAAAGAGCGTAGTACTAAAGTTTTCAGGCGTGAGAGAAAGTTGAATCGTAAAAGTAATTTCACCTTGACACGGGAGTACAAACAATTCTGTGTGTGGGAGAGAGTAAGTAAATAAAAAGATGTAAAAATCAGGTCAGAATGTTTTAGCGTTTAGCTGTTTCGCAGCACTAGGTGGTTATGTGAATGCGACTAAGGAAGTAAATCTTGCGCAGATATAATGAAATTGAATGAATGAAGATGGGGAAATGTAATAATTGTAGAGAGAAGTACTTTGAGTTACTTTGCACACACACATTCGTATAAGTCGTAATAACCATAACAAAAGAGGACGCATGGAGTGTAATAATACATTCCCCATTAAAAACAGCAGGTGAATGCAGCCTTCACACTCTAATTTATTGTTACGAAAGAAAGTCTTTTGCCGAAGATGGTTTGCTTCGTGTTCCGGACAAAACAATTTCTCTCGAGTGACTGAAGCTCAACAAGTCCAATAAAACTCGTCAAGGGAAAACTCTAATTTCCACTTTCATTCGTATCCTTGTTTTTTGTTTGTGCTTCTAGAAACATCAAATATGTGTGCATGTGTAGATGGAAAAGTTGAAAGTTGGTAGTAATCAGCATATTACAAAAGTAAAGGAGGAAGACGTAAAAAGTGAATAACATATATATGAGGAATACAGAATTGTTAACAACTTCTACGAAGTGAAAGTTCTCTGTAGACACAAAGTATTAATACGGGCCCTAGTGAGAAAGGTGTGCATGGCACTGCATGGTCTATATAGGGTGAAATGTAGATGGACCCAAATACCCAGAGAGCAACTAATAGCGCATCCTGATGGTAGATTAACCCAGCTCATTAGAAATAATTTCTATTCATGATGATGAGCGTAACAAGTAATGAGTAGAGGAGTTTAGTAAAGCGAGGTCAATTCCTCAACATTGTGAGCATCTGGAACTGCCGACTGCTCGACTAAAACGGAGAAATTAATGCAAAAAGCAGCGTGGAACACATTGGGCAACCGCCGAAGTCATTACTTTTACAGGGCTAGTCTAATCACTGACAGAAATCCAGACGAACGCATTTGTAGCTTGAGACTGACTAAGTGGAAGTACAGTCACATAATATGAGTATGGGTTCAATATGTCTACGCGTTGAAGTTTGAAATGATGATGGTAATGCTCAGTTTGTATTTAAAGCACTTCTGCTTTCACCGCACAACAAATACAACATGGCTTAGCACTAGAGAGAAATCCAATCCATTCTATAGTACCAAGTCTTGTTCATATTACACAGTAGACACAGATTCATTTCTTTCTGTCAACTTTACATATTTACTTTTCTGCTATTCACTCAAGTGCTTAAAGTGAACGGGAGATTGCTTCCTATATATAACTGCAGTTGGCAATGATGGTGGCCTATTTAATTTCTCGATTTTGTGAGAGCTGATGCTGCTATTTACTGTTCTCTGTACTTTCCAGCTTTGTATGTTTGTCCAATATTGGTAGGTTTCGTAAAGCTTAGTATTAGAATAATGTGACGGATGTGGAATGAGCTTTTATGCTTTCCCTGACATCAATGATCACATATGATGCACATATCGAATATTTTGTTTGCCCTTTTCTACTGTGACGCTGAAGAGATGCTTTTATGTACATTAAAATGCTCAGTCTCACGAACCAAATAAAATTCACGGGTTGACAAACAGAAGGATGATTTCCTGTCTAATTTATTACTAAAGTACATTTGCAACGATGCGGATACGATGCACATCACAAGGCAATACGGCTGAGGTTCACAGGCAAAAAACGCAAAATTATCGATCTGCTGCTCACCACGGACAGGAAGTGAAAGTGAGTTTAGGACGAACGTGGAACGAGCTTTTGTCTATAAATTAATACACAGGAGCGTATTCCATCTGAACTATGTGTATTGCTTTCACAACTTTGGTAGTAGACAAACGTGAAGAGCTTCTTTCCTTTCTACCTGGCTGTATACTATCTATTCCTTGGAAGAGACGTGAGATCCAAGCCCAGCAAACATTTTAAGTGAATTTCCGCAGCGGAATGAGAATAAGTATTAACCCTTGGCTTTCAATATAAAAGGATTAGTTTCATCATCCATAAATATTTTGGCAGGGAAAGAAAGTACCAATGCGACAGAGAAAGTGTCTAAGATGAAGATTCGATGTGTGTGTGTGTGTGTACACTCGAAGATTCAGATTCTAAAATTTGATGCCAGAAGATTGGAGTATTCCGTTTTGTGAATCTTGCACAGTTGACAGTACACATCTAAAAATAGTATCGATTATGGTCGTAAATACATGTATCAGGATACTACGCATCATCCCTGTTTGTCCTGATGTAATATTGTGATGTATTACAGTCACCATCTTTCCATCAAAACAACCTTTAACCTTTAAAACTCCTGAACCTTAAGTAAGAAGTTGACGACATCAAAACACGGCCCGGTGGTGGTGTGTGGTGAAAGGTAGAGTCTAAGCAAGTTTAAGATTTAATTTAGGATTAGAATTGCATGGAAGGAAGATTGAGGAGAGATGATACTGTAAAGAAGCTGTCTCTTCCGTGGAAAACACTTTCTCATATGTCTTCTCGGGTGAAAGAACAAGACTCCAGTAATGACACTTTCCCTTGCGGACAAGAAGGATTTTTCCGTCGCATCTTTCATTCCATGTGGCTCCCATGTGTGAGACAAATAAGGTACACGTACAATATATTATTACTCGGGGAGTAAAAGACAAACTAAAACAAAATACGTGCTTCGCAGTCTAGACTCTAGCATCTAGCTTGCTGACTGTAAAGAATTGATCCTTCTGCCACTTCCCAACTCACACTTCACAAAATCAGATCCAGTAAAAAAGTGAACTTCGCTTTAAAATGGATTTACCATTTTTTGCCTATTCTTCAATCTTCTGCTCCTTATGTGATATAAAAATGGAAAACGAGTGAGGTGAATCCAAATTCACACTTAATGCAGTTTCGCTCTGTGTGTCATACAGAAACTATGTGTGTGCATCCCAAAACTCGTATAAGAATCTCTTCTCGTCCATGACAGAAATCGAGAATAGGAATCCCATTAGGCTACAAACTTCTGCAAATCTATTTTCCCAAATCTGCGTCACGAACCGATTTCTGAGAGAAGTAAGGAAACATATCCGAAATTCTGGTGTTGAATTGACAGCCTGAACTTTCACTTCTGGGAAAATTCTCTTATGGCTCTGTACACCTTTTAACTCTCAAAGTAATAAGTCTACATCACTACATCCAACTTCAAACGCTTCAACCCACACACACAGATTGTATGTAACTCGTACCTTCTTGGCAAATGCCAAATGTTGGCTCAGCCCACGATACAACGTGCGACGACAACGACGAAGGTGATGTGGGAAATTAACCTTTATATTAATTTCCCCAAGTACACAGACAACAGAAGCAGCTTTGAGTGAAGTAACCACAGACAGGGTAAAGCCAAAGGAGGTCTACCGAGGGTTTAAATTACTTAAGTACATAATCAGTATGTTGCATGTTCCACGCCTACACTTTCCTTAATATACACAGCAGTACATTTCTCATGTGTTAGTCCACTTCACATATAGCCCTTTTTTCACTTCCCCTCCACCCCCCCACGTAAGTAAATAATAAGACTGCTTGTGACATTTGCAGTCACCTTAGAAAGCTCGAAGCCACCTCTCCGAATGTACAGAATGTCCCAAGTGATTCAAGAACACAAAAAAGTGCTTCATCTCCAAATTGCTGCTCCAAGAATAAAAAGTAACGAAAGATTTTGCAGTCTCGGGTGGAATAAAAAATTGAAAAGTAACATCACACCCGCAACACCTTCCGCTAGAAATCACAAAAGATGCAATCTACAAGCGAGACTCTTAAGTAAGATTGTAGGATTAAACACAACTCTCTCTTTTGCTTGTAGATCTGAGGAAAGTCTAAGAAAGTATGTTCATAAGCTCAAAGACGAGTGTTGCATTATCTAAAAGTCATCACATCAAACTTTCTTTGAATCCACCACACGGAAATGGAGAGTTTAATACTTTCATACTTCTATTCACAAAAAGAAATGGAGAAGACGGATGGCGATATAGACACTCTACATTTTATGTCATCTGAACCTCCACTTTCTCTGAGAGTCTGAGACTCGTGAGATGTATCGAGTGTATCTTGTATCTTGCTATGCATCGTTCTTCATGAAGTTTTACATCGATATGCCAATCGATACAGCTTTTTGTAAGTAACAAGGCAGAATAAAGCTCGGCAACTTCTTAACCTATACACACACACACTTATACTACACACTCATACAGCAGTGTAAGCTTACACACGAAGCGAAGGTGAATTTTGAGGTAGCAATTATCAACGTGCACTTCATGCCACACGTATACCTGACTCGCCTACACTAACTGGATTATTCACCCTTCCCTGCAAAGTCTCCTCCGCCTGTATTTACTCACGCAACCAGGATACCATGCACTCCCGTATAGAACGCAGAAAGCGAAAACTTTCTCCTTGTTTCCGCTGTTTCTTCAGCACGAGCTTGAGTCAGTACACACTAACACTAACGTTGCTCTAGATATTGGTTAAGTACACACACCACGAAAGTAGTAGGGAGTGTCGCCGTAAACAAGTACACACACAGTGGGGAAAGAATTATGGGACTTTCGATAATGTAATCAAGGAATCCACCTGTGGCTCTGCAGACTGTATTCTTATTCTGTACTGCAGACGCAGGAACAACACGGAAGTGTAATATGTTTAAGCCCACCGAAACAATAACATTATTTTTTGGCTGTGTGGACTTATCTACTTGTGTGCAAAGTTGGAAGCAAACTCAATTCCCAGCTTATTGTAGGTGAATTCAGATGAATGAGTTGTAAAAAATGGGAGTTTGAGTAAGCAACTTGAATCGTCAAGAACACAGAGAGAAAGGTTTGGCCGTCGAGTAAAGATAAATTGTTCTGTTTGACGGAAAATATCGATCTTCGGAATTAAGTAGTGAGGTTTAAGAATACAGAGCAACTCATTACGTGATACGAAACTTAATGGGGAAGTTAAAAACGACGAGCTCGGCTTGTGTAATGCCCTTGAGTGAATTCTGCGCAAATTCTTTTTTGATAAATGATAGTAAGTGAGTGTCTAGGTATTTTTAAGCCTGTACATTCAGTTAAGAATTTTGGGATAAAAAATGGTAATAATTAACGTGTGACTTACGCTGAGAAAATCCAGATTTGCAAAGGGAAATCAAAATTGTCCAAAGTAGCACGAGCATGTGTGAAGACATCATGACTGTAATAAGCTGTGGAATTTCCGTCAGGAGAAACAATTTGTTTCACACTTCTACTTAATGTTTATCGACAAATCTGTCACGCTACGCGCGTTTATCCGTTGTAAGAAGAATTCAGTTAGGTGAAAGTACGTTTCAACTGTGTATGGAAATGGAACGCACAAGGTCTTCTTTAGGCATTTACTTGTTCTCAGATTGTTTAGTGAGGTTTAAAAATACGTAATGTATCTTGTTTGATCCTCCTGTCCGACAGAATTCGTTATATAAAGGATTGCAACCGACTGAAATGTCTAGAAAGTATCTAAATGTCTAAAAAAGTCTAGACTCTAGAATCCAGACGAACGTCTTCTACAGTTAAAGCCCTGGGTTAAGTATAGACTAAACTACAAGACAGACGTGAAATATATAAAATGTTAAAGATAGTATCTTCTTCTAAGCATTTCTTTACGATGAATTCACCACATTTTTTGGAGAAAGTACTTTCAGTTAAGTCCCACAGCAAGTTCCTCGACAACTTGGCTGTTGTTTTGGGCAATGGGGTTTTTTAAGTTCTTTATTACTTTACTACACACTTCAAGTTCGTCTTGTGTCTTGTGATCTTTGTGTTATTCTTTTTATAAAGAGCAAACCTTCTTCACGCTTCCAAGTACAAAATATAAAAAAATCTGTCTCCCGTCTGCACAAGTATCTCCAGCAGCTTCTCTACGCGTTGTTTTTTCTATTGATGCACTTTGATGAGTTTTTTCAACTCGACGCTCCGAAAGAGAAAACTTTTATTTCGCTTTCACCAGTTAAATATATTATGGGAAATCAATGGTCTTGATTCCTCCTTAGAATCTGGAAGATGGGATGGGTTCTTGCTTTCTCCAGGAAGTACGTAAAATGCTTGAGATTCTTTCAGACCTTTTTAACCAATGAGGTGTGCAAATTTATTTGTGCTGCTTATATTATTTCACGGTTCATGAGTTATTGTCTTGTTTCACAGGAAGTGTGCCGTCAGATAACAATAACAATATGTGAGGTAAAACTTTTTATTGTCTTTGAGGGGGAGTGTGAGTGGGAGGTGGTGGTTCATAAGTATGGTAAACAGGTGTGTGTTTTTCCCTTCTTCTATTTCTGTATATATGGCAGACAGGGTACTTTCTCTAGGTGTCTTTCGTCGATTATTCGATGGAACAGTAGAAGTAACAGAGACACACAAAAAATCGACCAGACTCACTCACGATTCACACGCAATCTTGTTCAATGAACTTCAATCGAGGATGGAAAGATGATTGATAATTGGTCGGACGCTGGCATGAGCGATAATTTATCTGATTTGAGAATGAGAAGGAAGGAGGAGATCATTTTGCACGTGTACATTCTATTTGATTCCAAATTCCAAGTAGCTCTTCACGGACTCTCTCCTCAATGAAGTTGTGAAGTGAAGTAAAAGTCTGAAGATGATTCACCTGGTGGAAGTTCGGGTTCATTATTAAATTACAGATTAAAGATCTTCTACATTTCTCGTCTTCATTCTCTCCGTTCACCGTCTATTCTTTTTCGTCTTATAGTTTTCCTTGAAAGACTTAAGTGGATTTTTTGTGCGCGATGAATCAGTCACCTGCTGTGTTAAGAGAACAATAAGAGAGATATATGTTTAGTTCTCACAAGATCTAAAGATTACCATTATGTTTGCGGATGATTACTCTCTCCGAAATATATAAGACCAAGAGAGGCTTACTAGACATTAGTCCCACTAATCTTTAGCGACTTTCTTAGTACACGGACACACTGTACTCGTAATAAACAGTTTGAGATAGAAAATAGACAGTCAGTAGTCCGTATACTAGTTTAGTACGCTTGTTCACGAATTTCGATACGATCTCAAAGAACAAAAGGAAATAGAAGTCCATTCTACCGGAAAAAGAAACAATCGAAGGAATAAAGTCACTTGCAAACAACCCGTAAAATAATGTGTTTTTGTCTCTGTATATTTATTTCCTTTGAAAGACAACTGAACAAACATAATGCATTCTGTTGTCGCTATTGAAAAGCAAAGGAACGAAAGCTGTAGGGAGTGCAGATGGAGAATAAGACTGTCTTTTAAGTTGTCCAGATCTTTGACATTGACAGTCCAGAACAGAATTCAATCTACCAAGAAGTGTCTTTACAAGTCTCTCTCTCACTCTGTGCATTTCGATTAAAGTGGAACTCTCTACCCTAGAATGTTTGTAATAATTACATGAGGGCTTTATAATACCATGCAGCAGAAGGTTTCCCGCAGAAGTTCATGGTGGACTTTCTCTTTCTATATTCTAGAACCCTAGATTGAAGGAAAGTGTTGGTGGTTGGTGGTCAATCTGATGTACTTCGAATGCAGATACAAAAGTTACCAGACATCTGAGGTTCTGAAGAGGCGAGAGCTTCAGACTTCAGAGTTGATGCTGCCTTTTCTGCTGTTACCAGAAGTGAATTGCGAATTTGTGGTCACACACAACAACGTGTTGGAACTATATAAGTGGAAACAAAATGAATGATGAGAAAAGTTCTGTAGGTATGCTCCTGGTGCTGTACTATGATTTCCAAGTATCAACTTGAGAGGTGTCTAGTATATATTATTAAAAGTTGTGTGTAACTTCACTTTCCACTGCCACCAGAGTTTCTAATGATGGTTTCTTGCCGAGAGATCGAAGAGAGCAGAATGGAGTTCTCTCGTTCAGAGTGAAAGTCGGTATGAAGTCGTGATCGAAGGGGAAAGCGAAGTAGTACTGGTCTCCTTTTGCTGGTGGTCTGTACAACTGGAGCAGTGGTGGTAATCTCGCTTCCAACAAATCCCTGTGCTTCCTCCAACTCTTCTCTTCTTCCTGTGTATGCTGCTGTTCCTACTTTCTCCAATTTCTCTGCACTCAGCAGTAGCCAGAAGCACTGGTGGTGGTGGTTATTGAAGCACACAGCATTGTGTGCGGAGGATTTCGTGTCCCAGTGTGTACGAAGTGGAATGAAGATCATCCTGGATGGAAGTGATAGTAAAAATGAGTCTACCTATGAGCAAGTCCACAAGTATAAAGCATTCCAATCACCGTGAACCCCTTCTGCTTGGATGCAAAAGTAAAATGTTCAGTGTGGACTCCTGACTGTTAGTGTTATGTGTACAATTGCTACTTTCACTCTTGATTTACAGTGAACATCATGAAGTGAAGGGAGTTAGTTTACCAGTGTAGCAGCGAATTTAAAGAAGACGATGCATAATGTAATGCTCAGGATGCTTCTCTAAGCTTTTTATCAGTAGGCTGCTATTATACAGACATTTGCTTGGTCTAGTTTTATATGATATGCGTCTACAACTCTTAACTCGCAAGTATGCTTGAATGAATTCTGAACAATATATAGGGACATTCTAAAGAACAAGGTACACTGAATTTGAATCATTTCACTGGGTAAATGAAGTGAAAGAAAGTAAAAATTGGAGTGTGCTTGGGAATTGTGACTGCTTTCTCTTTGTACTCAACTCTTGTCAGTACTCATGGTAAAAAAGTTGATTTCGTGTTTAGAAAATATTTTCATGCGATTTATTCCTCTTCTCTCACGAAATGATGTGAATAGCATGGTCATTAGGTTTTTCGTTGAAGTGAGGAGCAATCATCGTGATTATTTTAGGATCTTCTTGTAACTTCCTTCCCGACTCACAATTGGAAAAACTACACGAAGTATTCTTTAGAAGTAGTTATGTAATATTAGGGAAGCCATGTGTGTATGTGCTTATCCACTTCATGCTCAACCTCGCTCTTATATAATATAATACAATCTCTTTGAGAGAGAGAGAGTTTGTTCACACACTTACTCGTTCAAAACGGGAATAAGAAACACATTGCATGCTTAAACTGTTTGCATCATACACTCTTGAATAATGGAGAGCGAGACAGAGAGTATGAAATGGAAAGTCAGGAGTAAAGGTCTTCTGTAGTCTTCTTATGTAGGAGTTTCGTCACAATTGTGAATAAAATGCATGAGAACTTTCTCCACATTCTGCAGGAAGATTACGTGTGTAAAGGCCAGAGGGAACGCGATGTAATACTTATGACGGCGTGCATCTGTTTAAAAGCTGAATTGAAAGTGGTACTTGTTTTATGCCGAAGCACAAAAATGTTTCATATGAAAGGAATGTCTGGAGGAGAAATCGTCTTGAGTGTTTGAGCAATAAGCTGAGGAGGATGCAGTGAATATTTTCAAAAGTGTGTGTAATGTTGAACCGTTGAATTTAAAGCAGAACAATATTTCCCAGCCAAGTTGGAGGTGATGGTCGGGAATTTCTTGTAGAAACGGATCGTCATCTTCTTCTTCTCATAGAAGTAACGTTAGGAAAAAGCGACGTTCTCAAAACACACACACACATAAGAAGTAAAATGTACGGGGAGAAAGTAGAAGGCGACACAAGCCAGGCGCAACACTCGCTCACATTCAACATTCTTCCCTGTGTGATTCGTGTACCACACCAACCAGCAATGACCAAGATTCCGGAGAAATCGATCTCATCTCTCCTGCTTCTCTATTTCATATAAATGTTCATTGCACATTGGGCCTCCTTTCCTTTCCCTGACTCGGGGATGTTGATGTACGTCTCAGTGTCTCTCCCTTCAAATCTCTCTCCGCCGTTGTCTCTTTATTCCCATCAGTGTCTCCCTTGTCGTGAAATTGACGACTGAGGATACAGAAACGATGGGGATTCATGCTGGACGATTAAATATCAAAGATGTGTTCACCTTCTGTGGTTATCTGTGTTTTGCTCTCTTATCATTTACTCCCTTGCTAGATGGTAGTAATAGTGATGGTTTCTTGGGTACTATTTCAGAGGGAATAGATTCACAAGGTGATTCTAAAACTACATTCTGGATTAACCTCGAGGCTTTAGGTAAGGCCTTATAGCCACAGTGACGGAAAAGGTTGTTCGTTGGTCCATTGCTACGCCTGGGTGATTTATTACATTAAGCAATAGGCCGGGTACTTTCCACTTCCTCCTTCCTTAGCTCCCCTTAATAGAATATATTGGAAAGTCTATTATGATTGAGACATTTTCCTATATTATTACATCTCTCACAGTACGTGTAGCTTGAAGAACCATACACGACACACACGACACATACACACATTTATTTATCTCAATCCCTATTTCCTTCTCCAGGGATGTCACATTCTCTTAGACTAGAGATTTGACAGACGAAGAGAGTCGACATATCTTTGAACGACAAACGGTCCAATCATTTTTCTTTCTCCGAGGAAGATTCCTTTTTGTAAAGAAGTTGGTCTAAGATAAATATGCAAATTGAGATGGAAGGAGAACGATGATAGTAAAAGCAAATCCAATCTACGGCCAACAAGGCAATATGCATGTGAATGTATGTATGCACTATGTGAGGTATAAAGAAGAGATTTTAATTCCACTAGATTCTACGATCCTACTACTCAACTCTTTGGTTTACTACACTAGAAGTACGGAGCATTATATATTATAGTTGATTCAAATGCCTGGCAAGCCTATTAAAATCCTTGAGAGGATATCATTACGTAGAAGAATGGGAAGTTAAATAATAATCCTATCTTCCTAACTTTACCTTCGTCTCAGACTATTTTAGTGTGGGTATGATGTGTCTACCAACTATACTGACTGCTGATACGTCTCTCTGTGTGATATATATATATGTAAATATATATACCTCCACTTAAACTAGGAGAAAGTGCTTTTCATAGTTTCACTACTTCCATTCATTCCACTGAGATAGGCTCGCTTTATGCTCCTTTCTTCATTTACAAATTGATTCCGAGTCGATTTCCGTTCTTTATGGGCACCAGGATGACAAAGAAATGACAACATCATTCGAGCTGGAGAACAGGAAGGTAAATATCGCTATGCATGCCTATTCCTCATTCTCCTCAAGTAGACTCAACTGAAGCATCGACTTATCTTATTGCCGCAGAGAATGTACAGCCTGTAAAAAGGATCAATCAATTTCTTCTTAAGAAAGTCCTCAGCAGGTAGATTGGCAAAGAACTTCGTACATTTCACCCCTCAAGCGGAGCGCACAGTTACGCGTAGGCAACAGCAAATAAAGAGATTCCTCCAAAACATAAAAGGATTCATTTCTCATGCGAAATTCCTCATAATAGTATTTACAGCAGGTCGTATTTTCAAGTATAATGGATTTTCAAGCAGATCAGAATGGCTCGTCTCTAATGTATTCAGTAGAAAGTATAATCGAAATGGAAGATAGGGTTGTGTTTATTCCGATGAAAAGCTGTTTTAGCTAGCTCATCTCTTTCCACATGAAAATCACGTTGAATGGCCGAATATGTCGCACTATTTTTTCTCTAACAAAAACAATTCTACGTATCTTATCTTCATCGTTGTAAACTTTTCGGTTACATTTCTGTTCCTAATGTCTTCTAGGAATTATGTTTTTTAAAAAGGGAGCTTATTTTAAAAGGCCTTAGGGAACAAGAAAAACAAGAAGTGGAAACGTATGAAGAGAGACTTCATTTCCTTTTAACTTTCAAGAATTTTTAAAAAATAAGGAAGACTCTGAGAAACTTCTTCAGATAACTTGAAACATGGCCGTATATTCTTGTTAAATAACTCTGAAGATTCTGAAGAAATGAAGAAAATTCTGGAAAAAATAAAAAAACAAAACCAGAGGAGGGTCACGTCTCTCAACTCGTAATTTGAAATGATACACCTGCGAATCTTGACAACAAGAAACAATCCCATTATAGCGAATAATGACCGTTCATTACAAAAACGACAGGGAGAGGATTTTAGGAAGTGAAGCAAAACCGTTTTTTTTTCTTGGAAGTTGAAACGTGTTTTTTTGTAACATTTTTCTCCGCAGCAGTATTATAAGAAGATGAACTAAAAGAGTGAAAGAGTGTATAGCATTAGCCTTGCTTTCACTGGGGAAAGTCTTGAGATTATAAATAGAATCATTAGCTGGTCCAAGAAGCAGATTCCTGCACAGTCAGTGTGAACCTGGATTTGGGTCTTCGTTGTTCAGCCATCTTGTTAGTATGAGATTGTCGTTACAATTAGAAAAAACCTAAGAGAAAGCAGCATTTCCAAGAAGGCTTGAGAAAGTGAGCTTCGTTTGACATTTTTTGGTCAGCGAAGCGTTACGTTCTTCTTGAAAAGTCCGTCATTTTGTGGAGGAGGCTTCAGGGCTTAGGATTTTCGTCTCAAAACTCCTCAATCTCATTCGACAGCTAACACAGAATCTTTCCTGCTTCGCTAACGAGCATTGGAGTGTGATTAGTGTGATAAATAATGGCATCCTTGTGACGATAAATACGAACAATACAGCTAGATGAAAATAAACGTGACCTGTAACAATATAGTTGTGAACAGAAACCTTTAGAATCTGTCATAGCGTTCAGTAGCCCCATTCATGATTAAAACAATGCAACTCAAATATAATTTAAAATCTGTTTAAATTCACTTGAATTGGTTATTCTTTATTGTGTAATTAATAGAAACCTTCAAGAGTATAAATTTGGACGACAATATGCATTTAGTAGTAGTAGTAGAGTAGTAGTGATAACACCCACCATAAAACCAGCCTTAAAAGCTACAATAATATGCTTTTTACAATCAACACCTTACTTACGTATAGTTCACGGGCATATTTCCATTAAAATGCAACTCCGACTGGACTTGTACAATTACGACAGTTAACATACGAAAACTCCATTGAGTAGCTAGTTAGTTAACAAATCTAAACGATCCATTAGATTACCAAACTGTACACATATACGGAGTAGATTTATATATTTACAATGCGGTAAATTAATTACAAGTAGCATTCGTATAATATATATATTAAACACTATATTTATACACTTGCATTTAAGATTTAAAACATCGGGAGAAGATTTAAAATGAATCAACACTATGATTAATATTTTCAATTTCATTTTTGGTTTCCAGTTCCTCCTTCGTGCGCCCGTAAGATTTTGGGTTCATCCAGAATCTAGACTGCTTTTTTAGTACTAAAATGCTGCTCTGCTAGCTGGCTTTCCACGATAAATGCAAGTGTCACGACATTTTATTCTTGTAGTAGACTACTACGTCAAGCATGAAGCATGAGTGTAACAAACTACTAGACTTATCTTTGTATTACATAGTACCGTGTATGATTTACGTGTAATTAAAAAGATTAATGATTACATTCTAAGTTATATAATAAATAGCGAGACACCGGATGCCGGTGATACAAAATCCAACCTAAAATTGGTTATTTATCACAAATTTCCATTCGCTTTGTTTGCTGCTTATGCTGCTGCTTGCCTTCTTGCATCGTTTCAAATCTAAATTGTCCTGTAGAAAGAACTCATCTTCACATGCATCATTAATTGACAATTAATTGTTATTAAACACCGGGATAAAAGTTTAAACCTATTCTTCTACTAATAGTTTCTACTTGGTTCCTCTACTCCACTACTTCTTATTGTTAAAAAACAACTCTTTTGTTGCATGTGTGATGCGTTGCTACTACAAACTACATTCACCTTTCACAACCAAAAATAAAGACAGTAACAAAAATGTAATAACAGAAAGTTTCAAAATCACCACTATTTCTAGCGGTTTCACTGGGGTGTTTCATAAAACAACTAGTACTCAAAGATTTGGTTAGGTTTTCATGAAATTCTTGGCATGAACGGAGTAGTAGAAACATAAAATAGGTACTTTAAGTAAAATGCAGCTTGATAAACGTAAAATAGAGTGTGATGCAATGTTAATTAGTTGCAGATATAATCTCTTACATCTTCAGACAAATGGATCAGTCAAACAGATTGATAAAATGACACATTTGGTGAGATTAATTCTTCGACAAAGTATTTCGATAGTTTACTATAAGCGAAACTCTCACTATCTTGAGGTCTTCTCGTCATACAAGTTCTCTAAGACCTACAGACGTCTATAAAACTTCTACAATCTATTATAATAATATTTCTTGTCAGTACATAAACTAAAACTGCGACTGTATGAAAACTTACGCAGCTATCAGCAATAAATTAATATGCATTTGATCTTCGTGATTAAAGTGACTTACAAAATCTTAAAAGTAACCCTACAAATTATAGCACCCAGATCTTTGACATTGACGGGAATATGCGAAGACAATCATTCCCAAATTCATTCCTATTCTTTGCATTCTTGCATGAATCTCAAACACGAATTGACTTTCCCTAAATGAAAATGACACTATGCATGGAGAATGAAATAACTGCACAAATATTTCGTGGCGTCTTATGACTGTTGCGTTCATTCACTTAATTGTTTTCAATGGTTGGAGTGGTAGAGTCGATTTTTGGAAGAATCTGCTTCTGTGGTAAAATCCTCTTTACAGTGCTGCTGCTGCTTACGGCTCGACTTTTAATTGAAATCTTCTTATTACTCGGATTAGCAGGGATTAGCTGGGTCGTTGTGGTTGGATGAGGAGCTATGCTTATGATGGTGTTTCCTTGTGGCTGCCCTTGAGCGTTTAGAATTCCCAGTTGAACATCTCCAGTACTTGAATCAGGCGTTGGGTTTCTTCTGGAGTCATCTGATCCAGCATCACTTGGAGGTTTCCCAACTTCCAATATCTGCCCTTGTCCTGGAGTCGTTCCCAGAATGGTGATTCCTCCTCCAGGTTGCTGTTGAATTATCGTGTTTCCATCTTTCTTTGGAGCAATGAGATTCTGATGTGGTTGTTGCTGCATTTGCTGCTGCTGTTGGGGTTGTGGAGATATGGTCGTGGTTGTCGTTCCCAAAGGAAACTTCATCGTTTGCTGAGGCATCGAAGTTGTTGTGGAGAGTGGAGCTGAGGGCTGAAGGAACAGAGTTCCATCAGCAGGATTCAGGATGAGATTAGGTAAAGTAAGAATCGTAGGAGTTTGGAAGAAGTTCATCGGTTGCAAACTGAATCCTTGAGGTCCAAGGTTGAAAGACTGAGGGAAAATAGTCAACGGGAACGCTGCTGCTGCTTGTTGCTGTTGAATCTGTTGTAGTAAAAGTTGTTGTTGAAGTTGTAGCTGGGCTTGTTGCTGTTGTTGCTTTTTACTCAATCGTTTCTTCTTCTTCTTCGCTCCTCCTGAGGCTGCTGCAAGAGCTCCAAGCAAGTTTGGATTATTAGCACACAGAGTAGACGGGTCAAACAGCATTGTTGTCGTCTGAGGTTGAAACGTTGTCTGTGGGATTCCTCCAACTTGCCCAGCAGTTCCTCCAGCGACTGTTGGATCTCCAGGATTATTTGAGGTGGTCTGCCCAATCTGCTGTTGATGGTTGGGGTCTTGATGATAAATGAAAGACTGTGGAGCATTCGGGTCACCCTGAGTCTGGTGAGATTGCTGCGGAGAGATGATTAACGGACCTCCACCATTTCCAGCTTGGTTTAAGAAGAACGGTTGGATTGTTTGGATGAAAGGATATCGCATAGCTGACTGTTGCTGCCCGAGCCCTGTGGTTGATATAAAGTTCTGCCCAGCTCCTCCCATACCATCAGTCCCTTGTTGCTGCAGTATAATCTGTGGTTGCTGTCCTTGTTGGCCTTGCCCTGGATTCATTAAGCTTTGGTTCTGCAGTGTGAAGGTTCCCAAAGGTCCTCCAGGTCCTCCGATGTTTGTAACGCAAGTTGTGACACAAGTGGACTGGTCCATAGGAGCGAGAGTCACTGTGCTCGTATTGACAGACGAAGTAGCAGTCGACACAGTTTCTGTTTTGCTGATAGTTCCTTCAGAAATGATTGTTACTTCATCGCATCCGTCTTTATCATCGGAAACCCCATCTGAGGTCTTCGTGGAATTGTCCGTTTCAACTTTCACTTTAGTTTCTCCAGGAACCGTTGAATGTTCTCCAGAAACTCCAGAAGATTTCTTCTCCCCAACTTCCTCTTTTCCTTCTCCATCACTTTTCTTGGTCCCTTCAGCCTTTTTACTATCACTTTCAGCAACAACTGCCGCCACATCTTTTGTACCCTTAACATCTGCAGATCCATCCACAGATTTACTACTATTTGTGCTTCCTCCAGATTCCTTCGTCGTTTCACTGCTGTCCTTTTCACTCTCACCTCCAGTCTTCGATTCAAACCGATCAACCACGTCTTGGACAAGTTGTAACGGAGATTTCTCAGCAGTTGAATCGGATGAAGGCTGGGTTGTTCCTTCGGCAGGTTTATCACTACTCTTTTCCTCAACTTTAGTCTCAATTGTAGGAGTAATTTCTTGTAGTTGAGGTTGCTGCTGCTGCGGTAAAACCGATAGAACCATATTAGGCTGAAACCCAGAAATATAAGTCGTTTGTCCCCCTCCACCAGTACAATCTGGAATTCCAGTGAAGACTTTCTGAATCTGCATTGGCATAGAACAAGGAACATTTGTACTCGATAAGACTTGATGGCTAATCTGCGGCTGATTAAGCTGATTAAGAATCCTCATTCCTCCCGCAGTTTGTTGGATTATCGGAGAAATAGTGAATCCACTGTTGAGGTTCATTGAGATATTTGTCATGTCATTATGCGTTGAAGTAACTGGGAAGAAGCTTATGTTAGCGTTGCTATTAAGCCCAAAGTTTCCTCCGAGATTTGTAGTAACATTTGACGTATGGAGAGTCGGAATTGAACAACTTAGACCGGCTTGTGAAGAAGTAGGCAGCAAAAACTGTTGCTGCTGTGGCTGATTTATTATTGGCTGCTGTTGTAAAATTCTCATTGATGGTTGCGGCTGCTGCTGCTGAAGTTGTTGTTGCGGCTGCTGCTGCTGAAGTTGTTGTTGCGGCTGCTGCTGGTTGTTACTGTTGTGCTCATTAAGATTTGTAGGATTCGTAGAAGCCAGAACAATTGCTGGAGGCTGCAACGGAGGAAGAGGAAGTGGAGTAGACGTCGTTGAAGGAGGTTTGGGAGGAGGCTGATTCTGCTCAAGAGGAATTTGTCTCACATCCACATTCGGACAAGGTGAGGAAACCCTTTTGACTGGACCACCACTGACAGTTGGCTTCGGCATCAAATGATGACATCCACTTGAGGAAGAAGGAACCTTCTTCGGCTGACTTTGATTTGTAGCGTTATTTCCAGACTGAGTAACAACTCCCGAATTCAAATTGCTCGTTGAAGTTGTTGTTGGGCTTGTCCAGCAAACACTGCTGGCCGCCCCATTATTGTTGTTAGTATTTGGAGATGACAGTAATTGCATTTGGGTTGATGTTCCAGTAGACGTCGAGGGTGGAGGTGGCCAGATGAAATCACCTTGCTGCTGCCTTTTAGAGCTCGGTGGGGTGCTAACTTTCCCATTGCTGCTACTTGGAGGTGTCGGTGTTGATCGGAGCGATCTGTTCGAAGAAGAGGATGAAGAAGAAGAACCTCCTGATGAGCCCAGCAATAAGTTTGACCCACAAGACGAAGGCTCCGAGGATATCGATGAGGCTGGAGACATCTCCGTCTACATTAAGTCATTATTCAATTAGTCAAGCATTCGAAAGGTCTTTATTGTCGTGTATTAGAATAATCAGCTCAAGATAATTGCTCTGTCGTCGGGCGAATTAGAGATACCGGGGGTGATTTTTCACGGTTATCATTTTAATCTGAGAGACTCCTTCCATCAAGATTGAAATAATGATCACCATCATCTCCGGTTCCCCATCAGTATCACAGCAGTTATCTTTCTCATTTCAATGCAAACTACCTGTGGAGTCTGTGTGGTTGTATCAGGACTCTGCTGGGAACAAGGTACCGCCACATGACTTCTAATTGCTGATGATGAAGGTACCCCTCCTGATGACCCTGACGAAGACGATGATGATGATCCTCCACCTCCCCCTGTTGATCCTGGGGACTCTTTACTCACTGGAGTTGCATTCCCAGGATTTCCTCCACAGAATTGAAGTGACTCTGATTCACTCGTTCGTCTCTTCTTAGCTCCTTTCTCCGTACTACAGTCTCCTGTTGAATCATCAAAGAAAAATTCATTACTCATCTGTTTTTATTATTTAGTCATCAAAAGTCATTTCCCAGTAATTCATCACTATAGCTGGTCAGTTTGCTCTCAGTTCCTAAGAAAGAAATTCCCCTACAGGGTGTGTCTCTTTTGAAAGAACACAGACTATGCGTGCATATATGCCTGCCTGGTCTTTTCATCTCGGATAACCTGACTGCTGGACTGTTTGCTGACAATAAAGCAGGAGCCGTGAGTTGTAGCTCTTCACGATATTCATTTCAATTGAAAGGGAGATTAAAAACAGATGAACATTCCATCAGCCCTACTGATTACACAATAAAGCAACAAGCAACACAAGCTTGAGAATTATTACTATACAACCTACTGAGAGTGCAGATGAAATGTAGCAGGAGAGAGATAAAAATTACTCCACAATAAAATCGATGAATGAGTCTATTCACGTAGTGAAATGAACCATATAGCTTTTAAAGTTACGGAGATAGGCATGACGAGATAGTGTTGTGAATTTAAACACGAGTTCATCACTTCCCATGTAATCTCCTCTCTGTGTTCTCGAGGTAAGAGAAAGGAAAGATGAATTGTAAAAATTTTGAATTGCTATGCATCTCGAGCCTCTCGAGTTCTGTAACATAGCACACACCTTGATACTTTTGTGCTTCTTTCATAGCTGCTCATTCTCGTTATGTGCGATGTGTATTTCCTCGGATTTCTATATGATTTCCTATTCCACGTGGGAAGTCGGAAATAAAAGAACATCTGCCCTTATCCATCACTAAACAGTTCGGAGAAGATCCAAAATCCAAACCACTATCAACAGAAATGACCAGCACCAAAGTACCATCACATTGCGTTGCCTTTCCTTTCATCACAGTCATTTCAATTCCAAATGCGAAACCAAAAGCTCCTATTTTTTTATTGTTCTCAGATTGAGTCTCTCAGTTTCTTTTATTCCACTTACACAACACACACACACGGTACATAACTACATAACTACCTAACCAACCACTGTATCGGAGGAGAAAGAGACCAATTCAATTCAAAAGCCCGTGCATTCATCATTATCATTCGGACAAAAGAAGTAGCTAGGAGTGAAGTATAATAACTCACTGTATTATATGAAAGAAGCTACTTCTCCAACTCTAATCTGTAATATAGTGTAAGTAGTAGCAATAGTGTACACCTCTGCTCTCGACTCTCTTTCCCTTTAAAGACCAGAGTGCAATCATTTTCCTGTACATTTAATTTACAATAATTCATTTCATTACATTTAATCCCCTCTTCTACGAAAACTACTGCCGATTCCACATGTTCCATAGTCCACATTACGCACACACACACACACGATGGATAGATAGGCTGGAGAGCAGAGATTTAATCTCTCATCTTGCATTCACCACTACGCGCACTCACTTCTGAACTTGAACCCTTTTAAATCGACTACGAGAAGGCATTCGATACGATACTTAATTCAATCTATTTTTTTTTCTTAGGCCAGAGACCTGAGACACACATAACTTTTCCTTCCCTTCTGTACTTCGTAAGAAGACCGAATTCCCATCAACTTCCATTCACGCAAACATTACTTAACTTACTACTACTTCTACTTCACATCCCACATTCGGAATCCACCCTGATTTCTTTCAGATAGAGAAAGGAGCGACTGAAAAGGTATTCCTAAACTATTTTAAAATACAACACCTTCTTTCCTTTCTCCCCAAAAGGTTATGTAACTTTTTATTTATCAATACCCTTTTCTGTGTGTCCCACACTCTTACAACTCGCAACTCACTGGTGGTACTATTAAATATAATCCAGGATATTTAAATTAGAAAAATCCTACAAGCCTTCTCCCTAGTGAGATGTATCTCAAAAGAGTTCTTCATTCTTATGTGTCCAATTTTCCTCGGGAAAAAATAAATAGATTAGCATCCCACAAAAGATTCGATGGAAGGGTGTGTATAACATTTTTCCTTTCACGAGTTTCGAGTGTATAACAACACTTCATTCATTCCAATATCGTATTTTGTGTGTGTATTTCCTTCCTTCCTTCTTCTATACTCCCTAAAAAGCTCTAAGCAAAAAAACCAACCCAATTTTTTCCGAGCTAACTGCTCGATAAAACTCACCACGTCGTATATCATCAAAGTCAGATTAAATATTAAAATGAGGGTCTTCCCAAAACAAAATTATTAGTTGGAGAGTGAAGCTCAAAAGCTCAATTCTACTGGAGTGCTTGTAACAACGCTTATAGAGTTACAACATACATTCACAGATCAACATGTCAGTTCGGCTTAAAAAGTCATGAGAGTGTCTGCAATTTACAATCTACATGTGTATATATTTTATATATGGCAGAAGTTTCAAGCCATATTTCTCACGAGGAAGAAAACTTCTTGCCGAGAAGTTGAGAAAAGCTAAAGAATAAATCTGACAGACAGACGTCTTGTATTACAATGTGAGGAAGAGTCAAGGAGAGTCTCTTTAGTTTTGTAACTTTTGCTGTAAAGTCAGGAAGGATGTGATGTACCTTCCTCTCCTTAAAAAAGACACACACACACACTCACTCCACACTTTGTACAAAAAGGAGATGATGTGAAGTTTCCGTCTCAATTTATTTAGACTACAAGAAGAGACATGACTAAAAAGACGCACACAATATCGCCTCCTGCATATTCCGAAACTCTCTTTTAATCTATTAGCCCATCCATCCGTCTTTTGTAACTTCTATTCATTCCCTTTTCATGGTTGTTGTGCCTGAGAAAAATCTGCTTGCTTTAATGGAGACGAATTAGGACAGCAAATTATCGATTACCTCGGCATCAAGTCAACAACAAGAAAAGGAAGACAAGAACAACGAGAGAACAACTCTCGTACCTATCAAAACGATACATTTTGTGGTGGTGGCGAGAAGGTAGGAAGATAATGAAAGGAGAGCCTTATTATTCTTCTCTATCCTTTATTATTAGGATACACTTTGCTCTTTCAAGTTACAACACAAAAAGTTCTTCTCTCTCCTATTGTCATCCCTTCTCTGGTTAAATATCTCCTCAACTTATCTTGGAACCTCTCTGGAAACAACAAGACAGACTGGAGACAACCTCTAATAGTCATCGTTAGCTTCAAATGTGTATCACAAGTTTCACAAGCTACTCTATAGATTATATGTACTGGTAACTGATAACAATTCAACTAGAAGAACAACCATCATCGTTATCTTAATAATAATAACTAGTAGATATATGCTAGTATGCATATATACTCTGATAATCTACCAACCCCTTCTTATTCCTTAATGTCAATCCTACACACAGGTAATATAATAATAATATTAACTTATATTCCCCCTAAATTGATATATACATGAAACAAGACTCTTAAGGAGAGTTCTGAGTGAAGTGTACTTTCCTCTCGTGTGTCTCTCCTGCCAACTTTTTTCCGTCGTCTTTCTCCTTTTCCACAAATTAGAGACAGTTCGACTAAAGATAAGGATGACTCTCGAAAGGTGAAGTTGATGAGACATTTGAGCGATGAGTCTGCCAACCCAAAAGGATGGAAAAATGGAATGAACTAACTTCTACATGTCCTTCTCTCCACCTCATCCTTCTTCTAATACTTGTGACAATGACAGCAGACGACACACACAACACACAACAAGGCGTTTCATATCATTTCATCCGAGTCAAATTAACCTAATATTCCTTTCGTATCAGGAGACTCAATCTACTCCCTCACACAACAACTATTTCTGATGTGTGTCTACTAGAGCTCCTCTTCATTTCATTCCACCTTGTCTCTTCAATCATGTACGCACACAGTCAAATAAATGCTTAAACAGTCAGCTAACATACGTCGAACCTTATAATTCAATGTCCATATTGTCAGATTATGCAACTAGCTACTGCAACACACTGCTAACTAATAACTAGTGTACTACTACTGCTTTTATCTACTCAATCAACTTCCCATCGGTCTCTTTCGCTCTCTCTCTCTCTCTTTCATTTCGTAATGATGAAATTAAAAAGGTCCAACCAGTCCAGGTGTAATGACTCTCCAAAGGTTTTCATCGACCAGACGAAACGTAAAGAAATCCGTCCAACGAACAATCTAAAACACATTGCCTTCTTCTTTAATGCCACCATTTGATACATCACATTATTACTTTGTATCAGACGGTATATAATAAAAGTTCCCACCGGTGGTGAGTTCTTTTCCTTAGACAGCAATGCCTATTTTCAATTCATTCGTGCAGCTAGTCACTCTTTTGACGATGGTGTTACTTTATCAAGCTGTTTAGCTCGAACCCTCGTCGAGTTCTCTTTTTACCCTAATTGAAGACAAAACTGCTTTCAAGGTGTACGCTCCAGTCGTAAAATACGCATTCATTCGTATGTATTTAGTGGCTACATGTATTATGATCGAAATGGATGTTTGTGCAGATAGGTAGTTTCCTAAGCTTCTTTATTGCTCCAGTACATGACATGACACAGAGTACCGCAACCGGATGGATATATATGAAGAAATAAGTTCCTAAGCATATGTGTGTGTGTGTGTGTAGTTGGCTACTAACTAAGCAAATGCAATCGGTGTCGGTCTCCGGTCTGCTGGCCCGAAAGAACTTTAAGGTTTCGTACACTTCAAGTTCAAATGGATAAAACTTTAAGAGTTTTCCTCTCTTTAGTTTTGGAATAAATCGAATTCTCACATATGGGCATGTATGCATGTAAGAGTTTGTTATGTATCGGATGTATGGAGAATGGGTCGCCTAAAGAAACTGTTGAAATAACCTTTTCCCTTCTCATTAAAAAAGACCTTTTCATGAATGACTCTTCCTGTTACACAATTAGGATTTTTTTAAACTGTTTCATCTGCCAGTCAAGCAGACCACATTGTACATAACAAATAGGAGAGGTGATGCGATGGTGGCTGCTGGACTTGAACTTCCACTGTGAATGTGAATAAGCCACTTCATCCTCAGACGTATGAATTGAATCTATGGATTAGACTTTGTAAATAAATTCTCATCTTTTCAGCTTTGTTACATTTATTACAAGATGCATTTCTCAGATGTTCTTTATCCTCAGTTTTTGAATTACTCGGTGTGTGCTTGTTTACAATTTCACTATTTACACAACATCCTATCCTCTATCTCCATGAGCTGCTTTTGTGTGCAATTCTTTCCATCACTTTTCATTATAATAAAACGGAGAAAAGGAAAGACACAACCATTCTCATTGAATATCGTCATCTCCTTGTAAATTGAAGAAGGGGACATGACAAAAACAAATGAGATTCGGGGATAAAAATGAGACAAAGTATATCTTACTGCAGATAGCGAGTGAGGGAAGAATTATATAGAAAGGGAATGTATATATATTTGTCTCAATTGTTATTTAGGTATCATTTGAGTGAACGAGAGTGTGAGAGAGAGATTTCCAACAAAAGAAAAGGAGATCGAAATAAGACTTCACACAAAACTTCCGTCCCTCTCTATTCTTTCAATCAAGATGAGCTGTAGAGATGTAGAGAAGCCCATGATGATGATGATGCTCCCAGCTATTCAACCAGTCTTCTCCTTGGATCCGGAGATTACTTTTTGGATCCGCTACTACTACACAACACTAAACATGATATCACTTTTGGATGAACAAGAGATGTATTTATTTTTGATAAAAAATGTGTCCAGAAGGGTGATGGGAAAAGGTTACCGATATGCAACCCAAGAACCCGACCTACTACTATATTCCTATTAGACCTAGACCCCAAGACATAAATAAAGATTTACTAAATCTACCTGGGTGGATGGTTTACAGCCAAGAAGGAGATGATTATTATTCGTTCGTGTATCTATCTTGAAAACTCGAAACGTCGAAACGAAGCCGAATTAGTCCATGAATGCATTTAAAAAAATACTTCTCAAGTCTACTCTCTCTCTCTTCCACTGCCACAAAAGGTTACAAAAATAGAGGAGTCGTTTTCCATTTCATAAATCCTTTATAGACATGCAATGCAATGTGATCCGAAAACATTACGTTAAATACACCACAGTACCGTTTTTGAAGATGCAATACAATCAGAATAATGAGAAATAAACTTCATCTTAATGGAAATCCAACCAACTTCACCGAACCTCTCTCGTTCTCTTTTTAAGGAAAGGACAAGTCTCCAATCCAATCTTTCTCCCATTGGTTTTGTGACTCATCCCAAACTTGTATTTAAATTGGAGTCTATAAAAGGATCTCTTCAAGAAACGATCCATCCATAATTATTATACGATTTCTTTCTCCATGCCCAATCTCAATCTCTCTCTCTCTTCTTTCCAAATACTTTTTTCTCCTCCAGTCATTCTTTTTACGATTATTTTCTCGTGCTACCCACAATTCTCTCGTTGGTTTTGTGGGTTTATTCGCTATTTAATCTCCCTTTGAGACTTCGAGTTCAGCCGTAGGAAAGAGAGAGAGAGAGAAGAGTATTAGTAATTCCAATTATTTCCGATTCTATTATTCCTCGCACAACTTTACAATAACTTCGTGAACATCTCTATATACCAAATATACAAATGTTGAATGTGCATTCAGTTTCAGGCGTGTTCGTCTGTTGGCTTTAAATATCAAATTCATTACAGCCGACGACGAGCTTCACTACCACACAATGCCGACCTGGTTTGATTCCACGAAGCAAAAGTGAAATTGTATGATTCTGATTCTACTCATTTACCCGGTGTGGTAAGTCTTTTATGGTTTGGCTTACACGAATGAATTTTCCTGTTTCTAATACAAGAGAATTGTATTCAGTATTCACCAACTGGTTTGTATAATTATTGGCTTTCGACTGCACACACACATACACACTACATCTTATTACATACATACAGTTGCATGCATATTATGCAACTGCTGGAAGGAGAAAGATAAGTAAACCGGCATGTTGTAGGTTGTAGGAGAATAGAGAGAGAGTCAGTCAAATTCACTTTAGAGAGACCGATAATTAAACCCTGTTTTGTGGTGGTACGAGTGAGCTTTTATTCCACCTCACATATTAGGTATCATGTTGTTTACATGTTCGAATTTTAGATGTGGGCAGCCTAAGTAACTAACGAGTTGTTCGAGCTTACAAATAATCCATACCGTGATGATGATGGAGTGGACTAAACTTTCAAGTGGAATTAGATACCCAAAACCAAACTCTCCATCCGTTCTTCGTGTCTCAGACAAAATGCAAGAGGAGTTTTGGTCGAGCCGACAACTAGTCTGTCTGATACACTTTTTAATTTAGAATGAATTTTTTATCCGATCCTCTATCTTTCCTCCAGGTATCTAGGTGCATTAATGTGGACTTTAGAACTTTAGAAGGGTGATGGTGGGTTTTGTATTTTTTAACAAGAGAGATAGATACACATGCAGTCATGAGGGATTTGATGGGCAGACGTAGGTGTATATATGTTGCATGTGTGTGTGTGTACGAAGTTTGAAGGAGTACTTGTAAAAGGTAGTTTGATGATGAATCCTTCGTCTTGTACGTGAAAACCCAAGCGAAGTTTGAATTTTTGTGTAATGAGTAGTGAAGGATAAGGTTAGGGTTAGGGAAAGACACGCTAAGTACAGGGTACAGTCAATTAAAATCATCAATTCTACTTAGAACAAGTCGTATATTTCTATGAAGAAACCCACCTTCCACCACTACTAACCTAGTCCATGTGATATAATGAATGTGTTTCGTGTCTTGATTAAATCCTAGAGATCTTTTTCACCTTAACTCGACTAACTACCTTTTACATTTATCCAAAGTGGTCTCTGTCTTATTATTT
The DNA here is from genome assembly GCA_034698685.1 of Isotomurus pseudopalustris. Classification (NCBI taxonomy): domain Eukaryota; kingdom Metazoa; phylum Arthropoda; class Collembola; order Entomobryomorpha; family Isotomidae; genus Isotomurus; species Isotomurus pseudopalustris. Next base: position 31,778 of record JAQGBV010000111.1, read on the forward strand.
ATTGCGTCTCTGGCCAAAACCTGCTGCTGAAGAACATGTGTGTATGTGTAGGGAAGATGCAAGATGAGGAGACTTTTAAAAAATCACAAGTAGCGAAGAAAGTTACTTACTTACACACATCCACATACGGGTAGCTATTAGAGAGAAGTAAGTTAAGTAATAAGCGAGAACCACGCTAGTAATACTTATTACGCAAAACAAGTTATGTACTAACTGAGAATACACATTAAACTGCTTTTTATTAATGCAAGCAACTGGGTGCAGACCAGCCCATCTTTTAAACTGCATGTTGCGCGTAGGACTCACATTAATTCCTGGATTGAACATTAAAAGAAAATAATAAATGTTAATGATATAAAGTACACGGTAGAACATTGAACATGAGGAACAATTGAAATAATATCTTCCAAATGATATCTTTCTGTAAAAAAAACCAAAACATGTTTGCCCAACAAAGGAAAAGATTTTCTCCTCAGGTTTCCTTCACATTATTAAAGGGTATTAAAGTACAAGTCCCTCTGTGTAATTGTTAAAGATTTGGATCACGAATAACAATCATCACACACAAAATCACTAAACCCCGTGATTTGCCCATTGTTCACGGGAGACCTGCCGAGTATAAAAAGTGTAAGAAGAGAAGTGTACTACAAAGTAAGTACAAATAAATACACATTTCAATCCCAAATAATCAAAATGTAATTTTTTCATTTGAAAAGTAGTTTTATCTTAATCTGAGAGCAAGAAATAAAACCCCTACGTCAGATGTTGGACGGGAATCGGATGTTTAAAAGGGAAAACTCTGTATTTAATTCACCTATTACATCTAAAAATTCAACTCAATGTAATTACGTAGAATTTAAAATGTAACGCACCAAAAATAAAAATAAGAGAGAATTTCCCTTCCCTTTGCTCACAAAGTGAGAAAACCTGATCCACAATCCAGCGTGTAGAGAACTAGAAAGAATTTATATTTTTCTAAACATCTTCCTGTGTGGAAGTAAGTGAAAATACTTGGACCGTACATAATACAGACACACACACACATCATACAATACATTTAATACCATTAGCCTACATTATTCACATGCCTAATCTTTCTTCTATCTACTTAGCCATCTCTGGCAGTAAATTCACTCTTTCTGGTGCTTATCGCATCAAAAGATCTGACGGATTGTTCCAGTTTACCAAAGTAATAATAATAAAGCATCCTTTAGAATTTTTTGAGACTCATTCACGACTATTATTTGTAGTGAGCAACACGTTAACTTCAAAACTGAATGTGTATCACACCTTCTCCTTCCTTCAAGAATAACAAAACAAGTAGTCTGGATGAGCATGACATAAGAAGGGTGTTCCGCTCCATGAAATTCACACATCCCGTTCCTCTCTCTCTCCTAAAATATCATTATTATCCCAATCATTATTACGCTATCCTCTCTTGTTGTAAACCTTCAACCTGCCTGGTGGATGCCTGCTGAGGGACTCAGTGGAGACTAATAGTCTCACCATCATTCCATCATCATCATCAAAGCTCCAGAGAACAAAAGCACAAGAAGATGAGTCCAATAATAATGATGATACACTATTACATTTTTATTCTATCAGTTAATATATAAATGACTGAATGACTCCCTCGCCAACTCACAATCAGACTCGTACATCATGTGAGTATGCATTTTATCGTCATATCTCTGTTATTACTCTATTTTCTCCTCCCTTAATATCATCACTGGAGAATAAATTGGTCTTCTGCTTCTGCTGTGCTTACTTAGTTAACTGTGTGTGTATGTGTGTGTAGGGTGGTTGATGTTGATGGAAGTTTCTGCTGATTGTGGACTCTGAGCAAAAATAACATCGTCTAGATCTCCTTGCGAAGGAATTAAGTCATGTAGCATATAAGTAATGATTGGGGAGAAAGAAAGGAAAAACGAACGGATGGGTCAAGTCAATACTACTTATCTTGTTCACTTCCATTCCATCTCTTCGACAGAATCTATTTTTACTGAATGAACAAATTCTGGAACGATTTTTTCCCTTTCCTTCTCCTGTCAAAGTCAATCCTCAGCTATTTCATTCTAAGTCTGGTAAAATCTCCTCGTTCTCTCTCCTCCCTGGTCTATTAGTCGGCTACTAAACAGCCTTTAAAAACACTCTAGGGTTCGCGAGGTGACTGAGACAGAATTAAATCAATGCTCAAAATATACCATCTTCACCCTTCTCCTTCCTACGAACGAAGAATGAAAAAGAAAGGCGAGAGAGAGATAAAAAATTATTTTTACTCTCTTCAAAGATGCATTGAATTGCTTAGGCAATCCATCCCTCCTTCCCTCGCCTCTAGTATGTGTGCAATGTGTAAGTATTACTAAAGCATCAATAGAAAATCACAAAATGTCTCTCTCTCTCTCTCCACATATCCACACATCGCATGGGAACTGAGAAAGAAACGACCTGAAAGGTTTCTAAATTATATTTGAAGTCTACAATTGGTATCTAAGTATCTATCTCTGACTCTGAAACTGACTGCCGCCTCAAGTTTATGTTATCGCTTTTTTCCTCCCAGCCACATTCACTCTGTGCGAGAAGTTCAAAACTTCAAACTGCATTTATTACGAAGTCTAAAGAGATAGATGCAGAAGAAGAGTTTATCAAAAAGCTTTTTCTTTCTCAGATTGTGCACAGTAACTCTTTCAACATTGCTCGCATGCCTTTCACCCACATCCCATAGATAATGTAATAATGGGAAATGTTGCTCTTCTTTCAGTTCTTTCTGCTCGCCTTCGCCTTCCAGCTCCGCCAGTGATCTAATGGGCCTGACATTCAAACATTCAATGCACAAAAACTGAGCAACCTCAGCACAAAGCAGAGAGGATATATAGAGAGAGACTGACAGGGCAGCAATATCATCCCAGAACAGAAACTAAACCAGCACGAAACGAGCTTAGAAAGTCTAACACCACCACCACCTCCAAGCAACATTTACACTTTCCTCTATTCAATATTTATCCTCCAAAGTGTCATGGGATGTTTTGCATACATACACACTTTTCTACTCCACCAGAGCTTTAGTAAGTAGGCTTTGCTTGCCTGCCTGCCTCTCTCTCTCTCTCTCCGTAGGAATGAATACATTTCATACTCACTTTACATAGAGATAACTCTTTCATTCAGGAAGGAAAGAGGAAGACCCTAGTTTGCTTGCTGCTCTTCTGAAACCTTCCAAGTTCACTGCTATCATCATCTCGAGAATGAAGCATGTAATTTACATACCAAACTGCAATCCTGCATAGGATATGCACACACACTTTATTACCATTTCACATCATCCCTAGTTATTTATATAAATACCATTTACTCCTTCACACAATGTGTGAGGAGGATCTCTTATCCACTTATACGGCCGGTTTATGCATACGCACACGAGCACACAACACTTTATGGTTCTTCCCTTGGTAATAATATCTGTTCGTTGGAAGAAGAAAGACTCTCAGTATTCTTATTACTTCCAGCAAACTACCAACTACCGAGAAACTTGTGCGGATGAAGTAAAAGCTAAAGACCAAGGGTGACACATAAGGATGAATTGGATGGGAGAGAAGTAGTAGAGAGATAAAGTTAAGACAACTCTGGCCTCAAGAAGAAAGTCCTGGAGAAGCTTCGATATACTTGGATACGTGCATTTCATTGCAGGCGGAGGGTGGCTAAAACTGTCATGTCAGCATTAAGGCTTATCTCAGCCGTTCGTTTTAATATAAAACAACATTACATTACATTAGACTGCAGTATATTGCATCATATCTTCACATCACATTCATCCCTCTCTCACTCCCTTAACTTCTTCGTCACATCAAGTCCAAAATCAACATCTCCCATGTACACTTGCTCCTGCCAACCACTACACACATACGTACTACTCACTTTGTAAGTGTAAGTAGTAAGTTCCCAACGAAGCAGATCTCTTGAGGAGATTGATACAGAAAACAGACACACATTCATACATTGGGGAGAGAGTGAAGAAGGAAATACTTCACCCATGCAATGAAACACTCGGCTATCTCTAAGTGAATCGAAATGTTGTCCTACACTCCAGAAAAGACGAAAATCCTCTTCCATCAAAGTCCATATATCTCCCGATGTAATAGCAGCATAAGTTCTTCTAGTCTAGTAGAATCTAGAATCGAGAATCTAGGAGAAGAGTTAGAGAGAAAACAACAACCTAATCCAATGCCAATATATCTCTCACACATATACCCAAGAGATGAGCTACAAAAAAACTACAAGATCTGTCAGTCACCACCACCACCACCACCAAAACTATATGGCTCAGCAGTTATTGCTAACAACAATCATTGTAAAAAACTCATATATATGAAAGGGGAAGCTTGCATTTCTTTCTCTGAGTAAATTGCATCACATCTTCACTTCTCTCTTCTGTGTGTGTCGGGGATACTTTGCACCACCAGCAAAATAAGACGAAGGTTGTGGAGAGTTGTGTATTATTGGTTGTGTGGTATGCTAAAACCCTCCGGTATCAAAAAGTAAGTACCTCTGATGTCTGATGTGGTGGTTTGCTTTTCTCAGAACTTTTTCATGGAAAGATTCAACTTGAAGTGATGCTAGTGCGGTGTGGATATTTGATGTGATAGTTAAGTTAACGCTCGTGATGTCATGTTGTTATGTTGGACGTGGTTTGTAAAACTGATGATGAGAGCATATACACAAGTACACGGAGTCAGTCTACTGCCAACAAGAACAACTTTAACCAGAGGCAATATTGTACCTCCTGGACTGAATGCACTACCTCTTCATCCACTACGCTTCTATCAGATGACTAAATAACGTCAAGCTATAAGTATATATACCACTGCGACTCGAGATTCTAGATTGTAGATTTCCCTAGTAAAGTTCAATAAAGAAAGACATCGAGGCTCACACAATAATAATATACAACAATCTAATGCAATTTAGCTTAACCGGAGATGAAATAAATGTTCCCTTCCTCGCGGATATACAACATTGTCTTTTGATTCTTGATATTACGCGTCCTTAGCAGGCAGATCACATCAGGGAGAAAGACACTTTACTCTGTTTCGAGTGATGGAATTGACTCTTTATATCTTCGAAGAATGAGTCCCTAAAATAAATGTGTGTGTCCCACACAATTTTACTCTCGTCTATATGCCAATCTTATACTCTGTAACTGTGTGTGTGTGTGTGTATAGTAATTGTTGTGTGTGTGTGTAATATCATCAAGAGCGATGGCCTCTCATTCAACCCTCTTTGTATAATGTCTTTATCATGCAAATTCTAATCATTCCCTGGTACCATTATTACACAACAACACAAACACAATGCACAGAATGATATCATTTTTACTACTTGTGTCTACACTTCAATTTCTCTGAGGATTTTCCACTAACTTTCTCGCCTTCTCTCTCTCTCTTTTATTTCGCCTTTGGTTGTGTGCTCTGCTGTCTTCTTGTCCCTATCACAGTTGTTTCACTGCCGAGGCAGCATCCAAGCAATACACACTTTTTCTTCCCTTCATCACTTCATCCGAAGGAATTGCATTTGGAGACACTGGGCAATGTTCTTGTCATCAAAAAGTAGTAAAGGATGCAATACGGAACTCCAGTTGAGAAGTGGTAATGTGGATGTGTAGTGTGTAGTGGTTCCATATAAATTGGAGCTTTTTGCCATGCTCTCACCATGTAATCTTTCCTACCTAGCTATTATTTTATTGAAGTGGAAGGCCACACTATAATAATACCAGAGGACAGAGACACAACTAGTAAACTCGCCCTAATGGCCACCTCTAAGTAGTGAGGAATCCTTAAATATAGATGCAATCGAGAGGCAAATGTCCCTCATTTAATGGCACATTTATTTTACCCTACACACTACTATACGGTCCATTTTACAGTACAGTTTCTGCAATCTTTCCCTTATAGATTCTCTTCGAGCTATGCTTAATAATACGGTTGGAGAGCGAGAGTTAACCAAAGCAAAGCATTATACAGAACTTCCCTTTCGTATGTATAAAAATTCCCTTTTTAATAGAAAGGCACAGCATGCCATGTCATTTAGCTGGGCTAAAAGTGTAATAAAAAAGAAAGACATTTTCCAACACAACTGAAGAGGACTTTGTTGGTGGCTCTGGTCTTGACATTTCTCCATTATATATAGCCACCACTTCCACCATCAACAGCAGCTATTTAACTTCCTCGCTAACTACTTACTTCTTTTGAGAAGACTCTTGTCCTTACTACAACTTGTACTAATGCTCAATGAATGAGGAGATGTGGTTTGAGATGGCAAAAGTGAGTGGGCAATTTTTTAACAAACTCTTTTTTTGTCTCTCTCCACACACTTTGCATTATACACTTATTATAAGAAAAGAAAAACTACAAGAACATCAATCCAACTACAATGAGGTCTTTAAACCATAAGCATTTATTTTAAACCATTCAAAAGGAGGAGAGTCTCGTTTTAAATCTTTAAATCTTGCGTTTACTTGTATGCCTGTGCGTATTCATCCCAAATCCAAAATCTAAAGAGACGTAAAAGAGAAGAATGAAGGGCACAGTAATACACGAAGATGAAGAGAACCTACACAATCTACAAACTACCACCCTCTTAATATAAAGAACTTTTTGGATGTAAACGACTATTATGGTATTAACTGAAGAAGAAGATTCATAGTGTACTTTTACAAAGACCGAGGATCCACGAGAGAGAGAGTAATGAATACTCAAAGTATTCACAAACCTAATTAGCACCATCATGACCTTATTAAGTTAAAGAATGAGACGGCAGGCGTGTCTAAAATATCCCTTGTTGTTCTCTGTGTGTAAAACATAAAAACTTCAAATCTCTTTCTCACTCGACATGATGCACACTACTCTTTATAAACTACTACTACTACTTTTCTTTATTCTTGCTTAAGTCTCTCTTAGCAGACACAGACACACACCGTTCTTTCAAATTGGATTGAATTTAATGTACCATGCACCATCAGAATCTTTTTTCCGTGAAGAAGAACCACCAGCCTCCAGCAGTTTAAAACATAAGTAATTATTTCGTTCGCGTTCCATTACTCTCCCTCGTCCGTACTTCTTAAATAATTACTCCCTTCAGCTGTGTTATACACAAGAAGGTAGATTATCATGCATGCGAGGATGGATAAATACATTCCCTTACATACATTCACACACATTAGAACATTAGAGATGACGATCACTTGTTCGTATTAACGACTTGTAGCAAAGGAAGATGAGTTTGTGTAGCAGAATGGTTGGCGTGCCTGGAAAGCATATTTATACGGACAAGGATTTTGGGGATTCTGTAAGCGATCTGAGAGTGAGTGTGTAAGGAAGGATTTGATTGTTCAACATGACCTGGAGTGTTCTAGTGAAATACTTTAACCTCATCTTGAATGCATGGCGTTTTACAAATAATAATTGTTATTTACGCCTAAAAGCTTTCCACCTAATTTCATTATAAGCCTGGAAGCGACTTCCGACGAGCCTTCTGTTTCAACAGAATAACTGACTGTGTAAGTGACTGATTGATCGAGCCTGGTTACTCCTCTTTCAATCCCTTGACTTGAGAATGAGCCTCCAACTTTTACAAATCCTTGAACCCTTTCATTCATTCGCTTAATTCCTTCCTCATCCTGGCTTTAAAACTAATATCTTTTCGGTCTAATGATAACTGGAAATGGGAAAAGGGAGAGACTTGAGCCTCTAGAACAGGGCAAGGTGTATGTGAAAGCTTTGAAAATGAGAGTTTCCTCAAAGTAATAACACATCTTATCTTGGGGAACATCCGTATCCACACACCAAAAAGAAGTTAACTGTCGTTCCACCACATTTAAACTGGCTGGAAGAAGACACGACAAGCTTCAAAAGAGATTATATACAGAGTTAACCCAATAATAATATTATATATACTGGGAGGAGGATGTGAAGCGAGTGGACTTAAATTACTCAAGTTGAACAGCAAACGTCTGCCATATGTTTAAATTGGATAATATTACAGCAGAAAGAAAGTAGAGAGATTTATAAAAACAGTGTGTTCAACCTGACACCAACAAACATATTGGGTTCACGGCACTTACTTCACTTATACTGCGTTTCCATCATCAGAGGAAATGAACGATTATGGGGGAAATAAGTTATTCTAACATTTCTAACTACCTACAAACTCCTGTGGCTTCAACAGCTCCTCTAATATTTTGTGTAATGCTACATGCTACACATTCGATGAACTTCTACCGATACATGATTCCCGACTAAGTACATAATCAACACAGTGCACTCACTAAGCACAGTAGTCGATGTGTGTGTAGTTAAGCAATACCAGTTGTGTATGTGTCACCAGTCAGTCACATTCATTCATTTCAAGAGAAAAAGGGAGGAGAGCCAACTTCATCATCATCCAGCTTTCAACAAAACTTTCAAACCCATTATTGTATATCAGCATCCCTTATTTCAATTTCCATTATTTCCACCCGGTCTCTCTTCAAAACTAAAACTAAAACTCTAAGCTGTGTGTAGATATCCTCTAAATCCCTAAGTAATTTTTTGTCAGCTCTTTCCTGTCATTCTATTGCAAGTCAAACCACGAAAAATTTAATGCATTTTCCTTTCTCACAAACCTGTGCATGATGCATGCATGTACTTTAAACTTTTCCTTTTAGCGAAATGGACCCAAATGCACACATATTGTACTGCAGATATATTACATGTATCTTCAGTAGACTGAAACAGATAGACTTTTGGTGCTTAGAGTCAGAGAGTGTCTCAAATAACAAGGCAAGTGCACACATACTTTGGACTTTAGTTATGGTATGGTTGACAGAGAAAGAGTATATGAGTTTACATAAATGGTCAATGCCCAAATTGATGATGATCAAGGTATCATAAATACCCACCATTTACCTCCACTGGCAGTCATACAATTTATACGTACAAAGCCCCACCGTGCAATAAAGTACATCATCATCTTATTATATTCTGAAGTAGGGAACACAGGAGAGAAAGACGGGATAAAAAAGGAATGTGTCTGTGCTCACCTAAATCATCTCTCGTTGAAGATATCAAAGGAGAGTCTTCAGACTTGGGAATCTTCCTCTTGGTCGTTGTCGACGTGGCTGTAGTAGTTGTGGTGGCTGTTGGAGATGCATTAGTCGACGGGCTGTTGTGATTACACAACGAGGGACTGCTTGGAGACTCTTTTTGGTGTTTAGAAATTTGCTTCTGATGATTATGATGCGACTCCTCAACCTCTCCAGAAGATGAGTACCTTAAATGATTATCTTCTTGATCCTCAGTCTTCTCTATGCATACACTTATCACCTGCAATAAATCACGAACCGTATGTTGAACATGGCCTTTTAAATCCATACATTCGTTACACACCAAATGGTATTTGCATTTTACTTGTTACTCGTTTCTTTCTCAGAGAAAGAATGTGCTCATCAAGTGTGAAATCATTATCATACACACACACACATAACATTACGAGTTGTTTGTGCTCATCTCTTCGTGTGTGTATTTAAATTATGGACCGGACAAAAAATAAACAACACTTGAGATGAGTTAAGAAAAGAGATTCTATCATCGATGTTTATGAATCTTCCATACATGACATGTATAGTGTATGTACGGCTGGTGGACGTGTCGGTCGTCCACTCTCATCTTAATGACTCAAGAGAACAGGGTGTCAAGATTAGTTCAAGTGTGAGTAAACGACTTAACTCCCCTCGAGGTGTCTAGAGGAATTCTTCTCAATAATCGTGAATAAGCAGTAGTCGTAAATTATTAGGAATCAAATGGACCTTCTCTAACAACTAACAACACTTGTATACTCAGGACAATAACACATCGATAATGAAATGCATACCTTAGGATCAAAACTGAAAGCACTTTCCAAACGAAGCGGACAACTCAGTCCACATTTGCATGTCCCATCAGAGCAAATGTAATTTTTCAGTTCTTCCCAACTCCTCAACTTCGTGTCGCTCGGGCTGCAATAAAACATCAATACAATCATCATTACTATCATCATCATTCGTCTGAGTAAATACATTTTTACCATCATCAATTTATTTCACAATCCTAGTGGGTATTAACTAGTGTAGTCACGAGTTAATAAAACATGAAAAAAGCGAATATAAAAGAAGAAAAAGGGGAGAGGGACAAAAAATGGGGAAGACGAAAATTAAATAATAAAAATTCATTAATATTTTATCTCTAATTTACATTCATTAGAGAATTGCTTCATTAGCGTTTCCACACGGATGGTCAAAGTCAGACAACTCATCGTGTGCTCGAGTTTTACTCCTTCTGCGTACCACCAGCCACGACAATCTACAGTTTCCCGTTTCTCTCAGATAATATTCAATTCTTTCCAGCAGCCTGCTGCTGACTATGACTCAATGTTTGACTCACGAGAAGAGACACACATATTCTGACTATACAATCCTTTTTATATAAGGTAGAACTTGCCTTAGATTATGTTGATTTTCATACAACATTGTGAAGAAGTTTTATACATACGCAACGTGTCTTATTCATTCTTTCATGTTGTTCATGCTCATGTTGGAATTAATTCGTGCAATTTAAAGTTTAACAACAGACGGGAAGGAAGACACAAGAGGAGAGTCAGTTTGGTGAAGAGTCTAAATGAAATGAAACTTTTATGCATGCAACAACAACAACACACACAGAGAGTATTATCTCAGAATACAATCTTGCTTTTCTTATCCTTCCAAAGGATCATCATCAGCTATGAGATGAGATCCTCCTGAGGAGAAAGAACAACGCTTGAGATACTCTCGCTCATGAATTCATTTGTAATTGTGTGTCCTTTGTGAATATAAAAAAGATCTCTCTCTCTCTTCTTCTGTCTTAAATAGTGTGCCAGTCACTTTTAATAAAACTAACTTTGCCCACCATCAAATTGAATGCCACCATCATCAACATCAACCAAGCATGCACGAAAGAGAAGAAGAAGAAGTCACACACAAAGTATGTAAAATACTTTCAGACGAAGCACACCAGACGGTGACTTAACTTCTTCTTGTCTCAGCAGTTAGTAGTGTTAGTAGTGTGTCTTCCTATATGAATCGTTGGTAATTCAACCCAGCGAGAAGATTCGTTTTATTTGACGACGATGATGATACTTTTTCCTGCTAAACTGCAAAGACAAGTCTCCAGCGTGCCATAAATCGTGCCCCATTAATATGCATGAATTGTTCGGAAAGACAGAGGACAGATTGACTTAAAGTTCTTTCTTTACACACTTTCGTATTATTCTCCTTTCATTCTCGTCTTCTTCGTGTTAGATATTGTTAAAGACACTTTTAAGCAAGTTTATACAATAAAAGTTGAATTAAAATCGACTCATCCATCGTTATAATCATAGTATTAAACTGACACCCCGAACAACGACCGACCACCTCTCTCACTGTCAGTAACAAAAATCTCCTTCGTTCTCGTATTATACCTTGTGGGACTATTACACTTGCTTCTTACTTCATCCATCCGTCTTTCTTGATGGTATCTGTGTGTTATTATTTCTATTTTATTACATTAATGTTGTCGTATAATAAACCCGTCTCGACTCTTCTCAACCGTGTTCCCTCACATTATTTAATACAATAATCATTCATTGGATTGTTTTTCATCCAACCCATCATGGGATCCTACTTACACAATATCTACAGACACACGGCTTGTTTTAAAAGACTGGCCACCCACCTCTATCTCATTTTTTAGAGGCATTTGGTCTTCAAATATTCTTCACTTTCTTTTGTACAACGTGAGGAGGGCCAACCTTTCCCACTAACCTTTTCCCATAATGATGATACACCACCAGATGAAGAATATTACAACCTGACTACTTAAGTATATCCTTCAATTTTATACACATTCTCTCTCTATACAGATACAAATGTTTTATATTTCTACCTGTTTCTGAATATTTGATGTATGAGGGGAATCATGTTCATCCATCTATCTAAAGAATGTGTTTTCTGAAGAGACAAACTGAAAAAGAATTCTCAAGTTATTTGCTTTACTAAAGGAGAAGGGATTGTTATAAAACCTACTTAAAAGTCGAGTCAAGCTGCGAGACAAACCAAATCTGTAATCTTGAGCTAATCTTTCTTTTCTGATGATGATTTCTTTTCAACCAAGTATTTTGATAGAAAGAAGTCAGGACTTTCCTTCCTCCCTCATAGGTACGCACAAGGCAGGATGAGTACAAATATAAATGTATATCTATCTCGTTTCTGTCTGTTTGCTTACATAAAGTTATACGATCCACTTACGTAAAAGCTACTTGTATATTTACTCCTATCTCTATTCTTACATTTATAAACTTGTTCGTGCCCTCGCTCAACAAACGTAACATTTAATGTACCGTGTTTGATTCCATTACCAATTTTAGGAACATTAAATCCAACTTTTATTTCTAACCCATCCAACCAAACGAAGGAGAGTAATTTTTTATTAGTGTCTTTTGGACCCTCTTATTCTTAAGAACATCAAATCTCACATCAAACTACAAAACTATTTTGTTGAATGGAATTCAGTGTAATACAACGTCATGCTTTAAATTAAAGAAAAAACGATCATCTTATTTTTCTCCTTCGTTCTTTAATTTCTTTTTTAGTACAATCTGTTTTTTCAGACACTCACATTCAACATTCCCATTTCCCATTTAGACGATGAAACGACCGCGATTCGCATTTACAGGATCGAATGCATTCAAGGGAAAAATCATCAAATGAACTAGTCATCTCATCAACTATCCACCACGACTAGCTACTACGCGTTACTTAACATGCAGGACATTCCTCTCTCTTCCTTTCTTTTGTACTTTCATTTAATCCCTAGCAGGAAACAAAACATGTCAAACCATTTTATCACAGATTAAATTAGCCTATGACATAAATCACAATAAAATAAATCTTCTCTCTCTGCCTCGAAACAATAGAAAGCTTGAATACATTAGCTTTTAATGCCAGACTTTTGTGGTGAAGTCTTTATGAAGTCTGAATCTCACTACTTTAAATCAGAGCTCGCAGCTTCACCAAGTCAGACGAAATTCCACATATATACATACAGATCGACCAGCAAGTCACTGGCAAGCTTCAACGGAAACAAAAGAGAGAGAGTGTATGTTCAATCACAATAATATGTCGCTTGAACACAGGCACAGGATTGTATGTATGATGACGATGAGCTCCGAAATATCCAAGGATGCAACGCATACAGACAGACAGCTTTACAGCTAGCTACGTAGGGCGATGTGTATTAGAAGAAAAGTTAAAGAACTCTTTTGAATGCAAAGCCATCATGATGGTGATTACATGAACATCATTTAACATCACAGGAATATTTTCATTCTTCACGAGAGTGCAACAATGAAAGAATCCTTTATCCATTATATTATTTATTGTTCACATTATAACGAGATTATACACCCTGACTGTCTCTTTCCTTTGACTTTAAACACCCTCTGCTGCATTTTACATCTCAGTGGTTTGGCTTGGTCTTATCTTCTTTAATATAAACCATTATTACCTTCTTTAAACTCCTTGTCTGTCTCTCTAATATTTTCAACATCCTTTTATGAACATAGCTATCATCTATCTGACAGGTTCAAGTATATGGTCCGCATGTATAATTCTAATATAATAACAAGTAATATCTGTCTACATTAACTACTTACTTACTGTTGCACACAGACACATATACAGGTTATAAAATAAAAAAGAAACAAGAGAATGAGCAACTAAGTAAGTAAAAGGTTGAGCAAGAAGAATCAAGTTGGTGGAGAGAAAAAAAATAAACTACAAACTGCACCATCAACCCTTTTCCAGTTTTTCCAGAGTCAAATCCAATACACTCCAGCAGTATTAAAACATTCTACACACTAGTCCAACATTAAGCTCACCACCAACACCAACTTACCAAGAGAAACAACTCAACGAACCAAATCACCTTTGTAAAAATCATGAGACAAAAACAAGAGTTAGAAACAATAGCCGAGAGAGATGCATCTTCTCACAGAGTCATTAAATACAATAGGTATAATGGGCTAGGTGGAAGGTTAATAGGGAATTTGCTTTGGGCAGTCACAACGAGAAAAAACTCTCTCCACATCAAATCAACATTTTATATTACACATTACATTATTTCTGTCTCAAACTTGTCTCTATCAATTCTCTTTTCTTGTCTTCACAACCAAATCCCAATCTTTTCAAGTTTTACATTCTCCACAATACATTAAACATTTGCATGTCGCTATCTTCTGTGCCTTGTAACTTGGAAAATATCTTCAATCGTCTTTTATCTCTACTCCTATTGCACACACAAGCTTACACAGGCACAATGTCCACGAATAAATTGGATATTCATCGTTCATATCAAAAGAAAAAAACACTTTCGACATGGAACATCTCACAGTATCATGTGAAGACGCAAGCAGTTTGCATACAAAATCACATAATACATTACATTATGCAACATACTTCATAAACAATGCAACATTACTTTTAAGCTATTACATACATTGGGTGTTTTTTTCTCTCCCGGCCTTGTGAATCTCTCCCTTATTCCCTTGTAACTTTCATAAGAATAAAAATGCATTCCTTCTAAATTGCATTTTTACTTAAGCAGCGTAGCTTTTACATCTCTCTTTGTAGTCGCAGCGAGAACGACGAAGGAGGAATCATCTCATGATCCTTTGCTTTTCACCTTCTTCCGCATCTCATAATAATATTATTATTGCTCCCAGTTTGATACCTAAGACACGCGGACTGTTACGAACTACAGACTTACGCTATGGTTCGCTGTATGCGGATATGTAATAGGAAATACCCGTGTGTGTTTTATTCGAGTCGACTCACCTTGAGCTCAACTCTCCAAATTGCTTTCTGTCTAATAAAACCTTTTCTGAGAGAGAAGAGCATTAGATATAAAAGACAAGAAAGTGTTTGAAATAATCTCTGCCACACGGACAGTATTATTAAAAACATTCCTTTGAAGTGGAAACGAACCGCATGTAAATATCACAAGCTCAATTTAACCTTAAATTTGATAAAGTCAAGCTGCCCTAGTCAAAGGAAGCATAATGTACAATAATATCACGCTCTATTCCTTCCCTTTATTATATACTTTTCTCCAATCATAAATAATAATGCTGTGAGCTTCAATGTTTACTACTATGTTGTGTGTGCATATGTTTTGAACCTTAAGTTCTTTCTCTCTCTCGCTCTGCTCTCTGTTCAATAGTGTTCATTCCACAAACAACCCTGCATTGTAGATTCGTATGACATTGCATTCAACTATTTTACTGATACTGTCATGACATTCTCTCTATTATTATTGCTACTACTGCATGTAGAAGCTTTCCTCGTTTCCTTATTGCATTGCATCTATATATACACACAAACACTCGAATCACATTTATGCACACACGGTCACCAACCAACAACCACCACACTTCCCCTAAAATACACGTAGAATGTACAGAAGTACTACATACATATATACCCGAGTTGCTTTGTGACTGACTCTGACTTTTATTAAAACGGGTTTTATCACCGTTTCCTCGTAGAAAGTATTATATTCAATGGAGCATGAGCCACGAAAGAAACGGAAAAGCTTTCTCTCTTCAAAAGCTCCTTTTTATCCCCGAAAAACATGGATCAGTCTACCGTGTGTATTTGTTGTTGTTGCTACACTTTCAACTTTTCCCTTTCTCTGATTCCTTTTACAACAACCACACACACACCTTCCGTTTTTCCCTTTTTCATGCACTTGCTCTGTTTGTAATCCAATACAATCTTCCTCTCCTGTTTGTTACTCTAAACTGTAAGTAAAATAACAAGGCAATAACCGTATTGTTCAATCTTTCCCTGTGCTCCCCAGTCAGTCAATCTAACATTCAATCCATTCCTTCAAGAGAGAAAAACAAGTATTAAAGTATTAGTCGAGCGTATAATCATAGTGGTGTGGTGCTAGAAAGCTCTGAGCCTTTTGATCAAGGTGATGATAAGTAATATATGACATGCAGGGAGTCGATTTGTTTCTTTGATACGATTTTATTTCACATGGCCAGGCTCTCTCCTTAGATAAAAGCAGTCCCACCCTTAAACCACCCTTTCTCTCTCACTAGTCTTCATTCTCTTTAATCTCGTACTAAACACTTACTTGTATAACAGCTCACCACTGTGTAAAACCCATACACCGAACCTATGCTTCCATCCACACACCAGCAATATTCATGATGATCACATAAGTTCTCCCTGGGAGAAAGGATAATCAAATAAATTCTGCTTTCATCCACTTTGGCAGTCGCTCACTCACACATCGACAATCAAGTTGGAAGAAAGGAGTGATGAAACAACTAAATTTCGGTGTGGAGTGAATGTATGAATGTATGCAAGTCATGTACAATATCCGTCATGATCCATCAATTTCCATAAGGCTGCAATCACTCTCGAGACAGTCCACAATATAAATGTATAAGAGCATATACTTTGTATTCAGTGAAAGCGTGGAGTAATTAACCGTGTATGAATTCGTTCAAACCCCCTTTCCATATTCTTCCTCCGTTCCTTTCTTAATTTCCATTCTGCTTACATTCGATGAAACTAGCTAATACAGTAATATTCAAATATATGAAAGTTCCAACGCATTTAGTTGAGTAATGAATCAAAATGGTTTACAAATGAGAGTGAAGGAACACGAGAGAACACAAGTTCGGCGTGATACAAAACGGAAGTACCGTACATTAATACTTTCGAAGTAAAATCAACGGTGGTAAAAGTCACAAGGGAAGTAGTAGGAAGCGAGTAAGAAGGCGATTAGATTAGAATTAGAGTGTTAGGTGCCTGAACAAATCCATAAATTTAATACTTATCTTGAGCTGAACGACTCCCTTGTTCGCAGTAAAAAGTATAAAGCAACCCCTATTTGCCCTTAAGGTGATACATGGGATTTCTACAACGATTGTTACCTCGTGAAGTAAAAACACTGTGTTGATTTTTGGATAAAGTTGACATTACTATTACCACTGCCATTACATCCTGTAAGACGTCATGTCATGAAAAAGAAAGGAGCCTCTATGGCTCTATATAGATCCCACTAACTACACTTGCCATTACTATTGTATAATATTGTCCGATGTCGAAACAACGGAAACAGTTAGACAGTTAGGAACTGTGAGTACTTAAGACGGTTGATGTGATACGAAAAGAGGTTCTTTTATT